>JAATLQ010035076.1:38441-82758 GCA_013421005.1 Heliconius erato x Heliconius himera | reverse complement strand
AAAATTGAATCGGATAGAATAAAGAGTGCGGTTGAACATGGCCCCGTGTATGATAAATTGTTGAAGAACCTCAATGACCTAAACATGCCGGTATCAAATGACGTTTACTTGCAACCTATAAAGCTATTCCGTGACGAATATCATAGGAATCCTCAATTTAAGGAGGAAGTGACAGAATTTGCTAACAAAGCTTTAGGGGCTCAAGTTATGCCAGATCTGTGGTCTGTGAGCAACAATAATATCATGAGTAGTGCTAAATTGTTGGATAGCAGGATCCAAAAGGGAACTATTTTTGCGCCGAATGGTGAAATATGGAGTTGGAAACATGAACCGACTACTCCAGAACTTAGCGGCACTCTCTGTTCCACAAAGATAAACCCACAATATTCCACAACAATGAAACCACCCAATCAAGTTGAACCACAGCAAACTGCGCCTCTAAGAGAATATCTCAGGACTCACTCTGGGGAAGATGTTCCACCACCATTGCCCAATTACAGTACACACCCAGGCTTATCAGTACCTACAGATAATGCACAGCTCGACCATATCGGAAATCCAATTCCAGTGAACGCACAACTGGATCACACCGGGAATCCTGTGCATATAAGCAATTATGCGGAACAGCTAGACCCCATTCTAACGCAATTTGCTGACATGTCCTTGAGTCCCGCTGAAATGGAGTTTAACAGGAAATTGTACAACGAAGGAGTACCCTGTCAACGTTGTGACAAACCTATGTTTGCTGGCGAAGTCGCGGTTAAAGCAGAGAGAGCTGGTCAGGAAGCTATATGGCATCCGCAATGCTTCACTTGTTGCAAATGTGGAGAGCTCTTGGCCGACCTCGTATACTTCTATTATAAAGGAGAAATATATTGCGCAAGAGATTTGGCTAACGTTTTGGAGATACCGCGTTGTGCCGGATGTGACGAACTGATATTCACAAGACCATATACAGCGGCTGAAGGCAGAGCATTCCATGTACAACACTTTTGCTGTTACCACTGCGATGCACCTTTGGGTGGTAAGAAATATGTTCCTGATGACAAGACTGGTTTGCCTGTATGTTTGTCGTGCTATGATCAGTTTTATGCAGAACGATGTAGAGCGTGCGGAGGAGTTATAGGTCCGGAGCAACAAGGGGTGTCCTGGGGCAACATGCACTGGCATGCAGAATGCTTTATTTGCTCCGGGCGAATGTGTGGGAAAAGTTTACTGAGTGGAAGATTTGTTGTGAAACAGGAAATGCCATTTTGCAGTGTACCATGCGTACAAAGTAGAATTAAGTGAAACAATATTTTGACTAGTCGTCGCCTGCAATTTTAAGACTTAAAATGAAAAATTCCGTATATCCCGTTCCCGTAGAGCTCCCGTAGGTACTACATGCCAAATTTGAACTTTTTAAGTCCAGTTAGTTTAGTCTCATCTGTAAGTTGCCAGTAAGTCACTCAACAAAAGTATATTTAGTATAGTAAGTATCTAGACATTGTTTTTTTATTAAAATATTTACAGATATGTACACTGTAACAATATTACTTTTCTTTCTTTTTTATTACATGTTTTGAAATAAGAAGGCTGCTATACAGGATAGAATATATAATACTTATATTCTATCCTGTTAAAATATTAAAAAATAATCTAATATTATTATATATTTAGTTGATGAGTGACAAAATTCCAGAAATCATTGTGATTTTTATAACATTTACGTATTTGTAAGGGACCAATATTGTTAATTCTGACTGATTTTTGGTGTACAAAATATATTTATAAAATGAAATATATTTTCATATATAAAGTATTTTTATATTATAGTCTTAAATTGCTAAAAGATGTCGTGAATATTTATGTAAAAAAATATATTGAAATATAATATTATATTAAAAAGTATATTTTTTAAAATATTATTAATAGATTATTGTGTGTTTGGATTTTTACAAATGTGCCATTACTTATAAGATTTTATGATTTTTGAGAATATAAATAAATATATTTTATGCAGAATATTGAGTGTTTTATTCTTTGAGGATGTAAAAAAATAATCATAAACGATAACTTTTAAATTAATATTGAACTATTATAAATAGCATAATGATGTGTTTAAAATAGATTTAAAAATCGATCGACAATAACAAATTTAACGATGCTCTGTCTATACATGCAACGTAAATACAGTACTGTATTTTCCAATTTATGATATTTTTTTTTGCGAGTGGGCGTTATTATAAAGCAGGCGTCGAAGAAGCGGGTGTGGCTGAAGAGCAATAAGTGTGTAACACAGACGCTTCGACAATGAGTGGAAATCTAAGCTCGTAGTAGCGCTAGGCGAGAAGATGAAATATTTATTTAAATTTATATTTCCACATTTCTTCGCCCTGGTGTCGAGGCAAAGCGCGGTCTAACAGACTGAATTCGGCAGAAAGTGGGGAACGGAGTGTCTTAGTACTAGGTTCCCTGTGCCTACTCTGCTGTGCGAGATACAGCGTGAAGCTGATTTAATTGATTTTTATTATAATGATATTTTTCTATATTCTTTATTACATTACTCTGTCCAAGCGTTCGAATTCCACCATTAAACCATACTTAGTATCAAGTTTAATCAAAATTCTTATAATATGCTTAATACAACATTATTTTTTGATTATATATCTACTTTTTTGGTGCGTCAGAATTTTTTAAGATGCGCGCGCACATTGTCATGAAATTAAGTAGTCAACATATTAGTTTTATTGTGTACAAATATTTTTTATAACTTTTTACAAAAATAAATATGTCTATGCGTATTTATGTACGCATAGACATATTTATTTTTTATTATAGCTTCACACTGTATCATCATGTCCTCCTTTTTTGCCCTGCTATCACATGTAGCAGGGTAGGCAGAGAAAAGGCAAAAAAACTAAATGTATTGAATTTGCATTACCAAACTTTAGAAAACAAAATTTTTATCTTGTTATTAAAGGTGAAAATCTTAACGTTAAAAATTCAAATGATCTTAATAAAAAAATGTTTTTAATTAACATAATTTGAATTTCATATGGGTTAGCTACCATTGCATTAAGCATTAAAATTGTAACCTCACTTTTGAAAATAGCAACTGTTGAGTTTCTTGCTGGCTTTTTTATCAGAACTGCCTTTCGAGCCGGTAGCTTTGTGTTCATTCAAAAGTGCTTATAAGTCTATTTGCATAAAGAATATTTTGAATTTGAGGTAGCCTAATAACAATAACTTTGTTCCTATTAAGACACTTCTGTTCCCCACTTTCTACAAAATTTTGGAGGCATAGCGTGTTTAGTGGCAGCCCTCCACACCGCACTTTTGTCTCATTACCAGGGCAAGGAAATTAAAATGTGACATATTACATTTCCCCGAGTTGAGTGGGAATCAAACCCACAACCTGTTGCATTTACAGTTACACATTTGTGTTTGTGCCTCTGTGCCACAATTAAACTTACTACTTATAGTTCTGTGTCAAAATCCATAAAATATTCTCACTTCAAAGTGAACATTACAAAATTATAAGATTAATAATAAAATGCTTATGTATTTAAAAATTGCATTATTATAATAATAGAAGTTTGGCTGAGATTTAAGGAAATATAGTGATGATTATGAAATAAAAAAACAAATATAATTATTAGTTTTCTTTATAAATTAAACTTACAAATGCCATTTGTTCATAGTAGCTGATGTTAGTTTGCAATTAATTATTTGAAGTATATATGTAACATCATGGAAAAATTTAAATTTATAATATTACTCCAGGTGTACAAAAGTTAATATTAATATATTTTTTACTATTATTTAGGCTACTTTTAAACTAGCAAGATCATTTTTCAATTTATTAACATTTTCCTGCACTAATTCTTGTTTATTTTCTATTGCCGAAATTTGACCATCTGATCTCTTGATTTCCTTGCTAATATACTCTAATCTTTTAGACACATTTTGTCTTGCTTCCTCCAATTCTTGCTTCACTAGCACTGGACCTAAAAGTTTGTAGACTTCGGCATCCTTTTTTAATAACATAAGTTCTTCTTTTACTGCTTTGTTTTCATTTAATTTACTGTCTAATTGTTGTTTTTGAGCCACGGCCTTATGGTATTCTTTTTTCAAATTGTTGAAAACATCGAATTCCTTTTGAAGTTTCTTTTGTACCTCCTCAGCCATTATGTTTAAAAATATGTAAAACGTATGTAATAACAATAATACGAAATTTGATACGAAAAAGAATCAACGAAGACCAAATACTGTAAATCACGATTATAGGTTAGCAGAATTTCAATATTATAAATGTCACCTTGACATTGACAACTCAGATGTCATAGATTACACACAGCAATGATAGTTGTGAACACAGGCTATGATTACAAAAAAGTTAAGCAATGAAAAAACTAAAATCTTGTTCTAATTGCAATTTGTGAAAGGATTTTATATTGGTCTATACTTTTTTTCTGTTAAGTTTTCTTTTGTTTATATGCGAAGGAAACCAAACAAAAGAATTAACCAAAATTAATGTTTCTTAAATTCTTCTTCTGTTATACCCCCAACAAAGCAGTGTGTACGACTGTGTTATTTTGCCTTTTTATCAATGCAGACGATGCTTCGTCTGCATTGATAAAAAGGGTGCTCCCTTAACTCTGTTACGGGCAGCGATACGCCTACAAAATATACTTCTCAAATATATCACTTCATTGAATTGTTCTAATACTTTAGAACGTCCTAGACAGCTGGTACATATCAAAAATACTCTTCTTATCCCCAGCTAAAAGCGAATCCAAAACAGCTTTGGGTTATCCTTCTTTTTTATTGAAAATAGGTCTTGTCATTACACTTACGCTTGGTCTTAGTCATCGAATAACATTCAGATATCGGTGGTCCAACACATTTAATAATTCATCCATCTCCTGATTTATCCCTCCCCTACCTTTTCACGTAACTATTTGTAGCGCCGTCCTCCACTTTCCGCCATTCTGGACATGGCGTGTTAGGTGGCCGTCCCCAACTTCGCATTCTTCGCTGCTTGACATACCAGCGGGGACGCACTGATACGCGTCGCCTTGCGGGGTTGCTCTATTAGTGCGTTCTTGTAAGATACACGTGGCGGATGCAACGTTACAGCCTTCAAAAGGGCCGGAAGGGATCGCTGCGGGCAAGCCTACCGTCGTGGACTTATATATTTATTTTGTTATATTTTTTATTTAATTATATATTTTGTTATATTTCACATTTCATTATACAGAATGGAAGTGTAAGCACAACTTTAAATGAAACCACAGTTTTAACTACTCTATAAAAGCCTAATATAAATCAGAAAAAAATAAATTCCCAAAAATGAAAAAGTTATTTTTTCAAATAAAATAAATAATAAAATTGTCGTTTTAAAATAAACCGCCATTTGTAAGGACGAAGCACGCACACATAAACCTATCAAAGGAACACCGCCGCACACGCCTCATTCCGAAATCGAGTCGTAGGTATTGGCGATAAAGTTCAAAGTTGTTGAACCTTTAGTAGTATTGTTGTAGTAGTAACTGTTTACGTTATTGGGATCTATACGTAATTGCGTCACACGAAATACAGGTATGGATAAAAGTCGTGAAATGAAATCAAAAATCCTACGTCCAAACTGTTGAGGCATCACGATTAATTTCTTTAGATATGGGTTTGAAATATTTTACCCTATATGCTGTTTCCGTAAAAGGAGCGCTGCCTCTTCCACCCTGTATATTTATAAGGAATAATATCAAATTATAGAAAATAGATTAAGAATAACACGATAAATTTTAATTAAACATATTAAACTGGTTGTTGTGGCTGAAATTTTAGAGAATATATATATAAAAGGAGATGTACCTGACTGACTGAGGTAAGACGCACGCACAGCCGTAATCCCTGTGCGTAAAAACGTGAAATTTGGACAGATATTTATTTACATAATCTGGACATCCACTAAGGGATTTTGAAAAATTTTAACCGTAAAGGTATGAAAAGATATGAAATAGAGGTTGAAAGTTTGTATAGAAAAAAATTAAATCGGCACCGATTTTTATAAAATTTTAAATTCAACCCTAAGGGTGCAAATAAGCGGGCGAAGCCGCGCGCGCCCACTAGTTACATATAATATCATAGACTTTTTTATATGCTTTTAAAGAACCATATTTTTTAAAGAACAATATTTAGTAGAGCATTGTTTTTATGAATCTTATAAAGTTGAAACAGCGCATCATTTGTAATCATTCAGAAAGCCCTTTTACGCCGAACTTTACTGAAAAAAAGTAGGAGAAAAATGTTATCGCAAGACCTTCAAGTACCTATATAGAAATTTCATCACAATTGCTGTTTGGCCGTTCCACTGATGGCGTCACAGACAGACAGAGTTACGTTTTTACTTTTTATTTTCGAAATTTACCTTAAAACTTCACTGTACACTACGTTAAAAGTGGTATTTGTAGGTGACCACAAAATATATAGGTTTTCTGGAGATCCTTATCGAGAAAGATTAATTTTGCTTTTGAATTTTTAAGTAATTTCGTAAAATCTTTTGAATGGATTGTTCGATTTTGATAATTGGAAGAGTAAACTGCATGTATTGAAGCAGTCTCAAACACGAAATTGTTTATTTCGATAAGAATTAATATAAAGGTACAGATAATATGACATGATTACGGCCGGCATTTCTATTTAATATTAAAACTGTAAAAAAGTTGTTTTATTGTCAAAACTACTATAGTGAGAAATATGGTATGCCGAGGTTTTTTGTAGATATGGATATTATTTTTTATTTCTTTATATTTTATTTTTGAGGGAAACATACAGTACTTTAAATATATTCTAATAACACACAATAAATATTACAAATACCAATCAAGTTTCGCCAAACTACTTACTCACAAATCTAAAAAAACAACAATTTATATTCTTTAATTTTGTATAACATTTTTTGGTTCTATCTTCAACAGTTTCTGCAGCGCATGCGATGAAAGATATTTTATGATCTGTATTTTTACATTATTGAATGTAGTATCCCTGTAGGGATTATTTCTAGCTGCAAATATTGCCTATGTTACTCAGTGATAATGCAGCATTCTAGTGGTAAAAGAATTTTTAAAATCGGTTTAGTACTTTTTAAGTTTATCCACTACAATCATACACACATACAAATTTTCCTCTTTATATAATAGTATAGATATAGATTAAAAAAAAGTAGTAGTTTTTTGTACGCAGCAGAAATATTTGCTGAAAATTCCAATTTCTAACATAATTTCCCAATGTATGTGGATATCTTCTTCAAAAAGTCGATTTTTTAATTCACAAATTTTTAAATCACTAATTGGAGTATTAAGGTGCGCCTCAGTTACTGTCTATATAACGGGGCTTGTCAAAAAAGTTAATTGAAAATAAAAAAAACTAAAACATTATAATATCAGTCAAAAATATATTTGGTAATGTTAAGCTAGCAGTATTATTTTTATTATTTATTACATGTAACATATATTTATACAACATTTTTTTAAAATAGTCATCGACGCACTAACTCTGATTGATGTTTTAGTTGCGGAATCCAGCATAGCTCTTTATCTAATTCTAAATATTAATAGTTCTTCTTTGTTTAATATGAATTTACTGGCAAAAAGTTTAAAATATAGAATTTATTAGACGGGTCTTAAAACGTCACAACGTTATTCTATTTTGTTATTTTTATATATATAATGTTAGTGGGTACTTAAATCTTAAATTTAAAATCTTAATATGACATTCTTCCACAATCAGACAATTCGTGGTTTTAAGAATCCTAAAACAAAATAATTTAAGTCTGTTTTTATGTAGTTGTGTACTACACACAAAACTTATAAGTTTTCACCGTATTCTAAAGTCCACATGTAGGCAGCATCCGGATCTCCACTTTTAATGGCCTCTTTTTCAGTCTTATCAGCCTTTTTTAGTATATTTTGAACTTTTTTATATAGTTTAGGACTTACTGGTCTGGATTCATATGTTTGTAATTTATCTGATTTTTGCGGATGAGATTTACTTTTACCAAATCTTTCTCGAACAAATTTTTCATAAAGATCCTCATGATCGTCTTCACTATCGGATTCATTTGAAGACGTTTGTTCTTGGAGTTTTTCATTATTACGTTCGTAAAAGTAAGGAGAGTAAAAGTCATTTTCGTCTTTTTCTTTATTTTTTCTCTTTGAATGTTCTAATTTCTCTTTACTTTCAACAAAACTGTCTTCATTATCGTTAAATTCATATTTTTCATCGTCATCTGCTCTCTCTTTAGAGGTATCCTTTGCAGATTCTTCACGTGCATATGACAAAATGTCTTCCGGTAATTTAATTTCGGGTAATTTGATAGTAAGATCCGTAAACTTTGTGTTTAAATTTTCATCAAATCTATTATTAATGGGAGAGAGTGCGTCCAATGTACCCTCTGAATCTTCACTATTACTGTTTTCAGTACTGTCATTATCCCTCTCGTCTGTTGTATTTAGTGGTGCAGGTATAGACGCTGTATGATTATAGTTTTGGGGTATTCTTTCGAACTGCTGTTTTAAATTAACCCTATCGTTTTTATGTGTTTGTAATTCATTTCTTTGGTTAGCTTTTAGGATCCTGTCATCATCTTCTTTCAAATTTGCTCTGATGATTTCATCATTCTCTTCGCTACTGTCCTCTTTATTTAATTCAATAACTGGCTTTATTTCACCATCATTAAAATTTATCGGCTTATTTTCATCGGAATTATTTGTGTCGTCTTTCTCGTTCGATAAATATTTATTATTATTTGTTATTGTTGTTTTTGCTTCTTCTTTGGGAGGTTCTTTAACATTTGAATCATCATCATTATTATTATTATTATTTTCTAGTGAATCTTTCGTAGATTCATTTTTTTCTTTGCTATTGACGGGAACATGTTCATAGCTAAAATCATCTATATCTACATCTTGTATAACTTTTGCATTATTAAAAGTATTTTGAGTAGGCCTGTGTTTTTTATCCTCCTCTATTTCTCTACTAGTTTGATCGGAATCACTAATTTTAACAGAGTGTTTATTTTGAATATATTCTTCCCTTTCATTGTTAACATTTTTTTTTAATTTGTCATTATGAGAATAAGGTTTTTCGATTTCAAAGCTTTCATTTGAGAGATTTTTGCTTTCATTGCTTAAGTCTTCTGCACTTTCATTATTGTTTTGTATTTCTTTTGTCCTATATTCAGAATACTTTGGTAAGTTCCTTTCATTCACGATGTATTCTTTGCTTTCGTCATTTTGATCTGATGTATCAATTTCATCATTTTCTAAATTATCTTCACGTTTTTTCGATATTTCTCTATTTTGTACTGAAAACCGTCTCGGTTGTTTCGGGTTTCTTGGTTCTTCTATAATATCGTCCTCATTTGTTTCATCGGGATTTGTATTGTCATGAAGCGTCTCTATATTAAAATCTGCTAAATTTGCACTCTTAATAATTCCATCTGGCGTTAGTTCTGGTAAAGCTAATTCTTCTCTATCTTTTATGATGCGTTTACTATCGAAGTTAGCCAATAGGAAAGGATTTATATCATCTTCATCTGTATTTTCTACATCCGTACCCTCGGATCTTTTTTTTCTTTTAAGACTATTTTTAAAATAACCTTTAGATTTCTCCGGGTGCGAAGTTATAGCATTCTTCGTAAAAATGTATTTCAATACTGTGTCATTATTTTTTTTATTAATTTCATGTTTACCTATATCTGTGATCCCTTCTAGTGTATTATTATGTTTAGATGGAGAATGAGATGTACTATTGTTACAATCATCATTTTTAGTTATGTTGACATTAATAATATCAGATTTTGGGCCAGAAATGTTTTGCGTAGAATTAGATGTTTGATTGCACACAAAAGCGTCCGTCATCTAGAAGAAGATCAATTGGGTTAGAATTTCTTACTGTCGAGGGTAAAAAAAAGTGCGTATAAATATGTGAGTCTACGATAAGTGTAGCGAAGATAACGCAAAAAAGATACGTAAATAAAAGACAAATTTTATTTCCAAAATTTACTTACACTCATGTACATTACGAAGTATTTTACCATGCAATACATAATACAACGAACACTATCTACTTTGACTTTAATAATAAATAAATTTAACAAATATTTTAAAAAGAATAAAGTTTGTATGATAGGAAGAGAAAAAATATATCTTTATTAAAGTTAGTATTATTAAAAGATATGTAAATATTTTAACAAAAATATAATTTATTTACCATATAAACTTTATTCGATGCAAATTTATTATCTATGTATTTTATTTGTGTCACTAATTTCGAATCATAAGAGCAAGACATGGTTAGATTTAGTAATAAAACATTAAAACTTTTGTAACAACTCGTTAATAAAAAATAAATAAATTTCCAATTTTATTTATTGTTATTACTTCTTATGCATTGACTCTTAGATGATTAATAACATTTAATTTATATACAATTATATAGCTACTGTTTAATAACTAAGTATACAAAACCCACGATGTTCTTACACTCTACTGTGGATCTAGAAATATATGGCAATCATGCGTGTGTGACTTTACAATACAAGCCGTTCTACTATTTTGTACACATTTTATCTTATTCATAATAATACATTGTAATAATTATCCGAAATAATGACAACTTAAATATACGTTTTATTACATTTTTGAGCATGTGATGGACAGTTATATTGTACAAAAAAAGTTCTGGTTGTTTTTTATTTGGTATATAAATAAACATTATACCATTTCAAAATTTTTATAATTAACCAAAAACATTTATCGTTATTAAAAATGAAATTAATTATAAAATATATAGAACAAATAATATTAATGTAAGTTACAAGAACAAAACCAACCAACTTTGAAAAATAAGCAATTCAGAAGTATGACTTATATTTGATTAGAATATTCAAATTTAAATTAAATCTATTGACTAAATGCTCTGAGTACTTAACAATTCATCTAAAATCAAATTCTAATGTAGTGAAGTGAGCATTCAATGACTACATCTAATTACAGTGAAAGTTTAAAGGTACCAACGACACTTAAAATTAATTATTAAATTATATTTATTTACAATAAGGGCAAGTTTTTTAATAGTTTTATTAAGTGTCGTTGTATGCTTTAGTAATCTCAAGGGATAGCAGGTGACTGATATTGATGCAAAAAGGTCGGTAGTTTGTTATAGAATGAAACCTATTTATTGTAAAAAATCGTATAAAACAGTTTTTTTTAATCCAAATATTGAATAGAAAATATTAAGATAAGAAGACGACATATATTTTGTTGAAATTTTCAATAAATATCTCAATCACCTGCTATATTAATCAAAGTCTAGGTGCGCTCATTTACCGTGGTACGGATTGTAGGAGAAGCTACTTACGTATTCCTTGGCTGTTACGAACGGTGTTGGCTCGGCCCATTTGCTAAAGTCCATTGAAGGAATGATGCCACTTCTGCATGGTACTCGTGGATTTCTGACATTGAAATACGGTGTTTTAGTTCGTTATGTAAAGTATAGGTTAAAGTAAAACTTATAATTTATTAACTTTTGGCAAAAAAAATAAGTAAAAAAAATATTATTACACAACAGGATTTGAATTCACGCTTTCTAATAAAATAAATTAAAAAAATCCAAACAAATTATCCTAAAGTTTCAGTTGTTTTTAAAATCTTTAATGTGTTATTCAGTCTTCAAAATAGATAATAAATGATTGATGATTATACAACTTACAGTTCATGATCAGGCAACACCATAGGATAAAGTTGTACAGTGTCAATAATGTCTGTGTTATCGCAGATAACGCGAGCCAGTCGTGCTTTTCTGACTTCCTTTAATTGTTCGGGCGTAAAGGAAGATGGTTGGTTTCGTAATTCGAACCTAAAAATGAAACATGAGATATAAATATCGCCAAATATACTAATTAAAATAATAAATAAGTTTTTGTTTTAAGTATCAGAAAAAAATAGTGAGATCTTGAGGAAAAGTAGGTATGCTCTAATATATGACTTACCAAAATCGATCACCCCGTCTTGAGTATGAAAATTGGGTGGCGATAATACAAGCAAAAGTAGGTCCCAACATTGAACCAGGAAGAGGTCTCTCTGACACTCCTCCTGACCATAAATCAACATCAATAGGATGTTCGAAAATTGATTCATATTTCTGAATAGTTTCGTTTGCCATAGATCCGAATAAATCTTGGAAAGAATCAGCACCAGAAAGTCCACAGAATTTTCTAAATTCCATATAACCTGGAAGACCGAATTCTCGACCTCTTTGCATGTTAAAGGAAACTAGATCCATTCCAAATCGAGCACCAACTTTCTTGAATAAATGATTTGTTACTTCTTGTGTGATGGAGTCATCCATAGCCTGAGCAACTTGGTTCATTAAGCCCATTACATATTCATCTAAGACACCAGCTCTGTATAAATCGTATGGTCTCCTTATAAGATCAGACAGTCTCTTTGATGCTGTTGAATAAAATATTTTATTTAATTCTAATAAAAATTAGGTATACAGCTAAGAAAATATCATATTTCAATAACAAAATGTAGATTTCATTTAAAAAAAAATTGTGACTAGAATACTTTTGTAAACGCAATGTTATGTAAGTAATCATATTGTCATAAATATATATGAAATTAAATTTACCAATGAATTTATGTGCTTTAGACCATCTTTCCACAGCTGTAGGTAAAAGGGAGTGTCCAAAACGGTATGCAGCTGCTGCAAATGAGGCTATTACATCAGGATTAACTTCGGGATCATATCCATCCCAGTAACCCTAAAATATAAGATTATTAATTTAATCTAAAGCATATATATAGGTATATGAGTGAAAATAGGATATTACACTCTAATTATATTTTAGAATATAATGAAAAATATATTGATCATACCTCTTTTTCTAGAACCAAACCAAATTTCTCCATAACATCCTTGCCAAGTAAAATTGGTAAAAATTCATTGTAAGTAATGTGTTGTATTTCGGCGATATTAATTCTTCTTGCTTCTTGGAATAGAGTCTCGTCGTCCCAGTGTGGGTTGACGGCGGCAAGTCCCGTTGCAACTCTGTTATGCTCTCGCGCCATCAAAGTGTGCATTACTGCTAGTACTAGTTGTTCGTTAACTCTAATTTCACCTAAAATTATAAAAAAAAATCAGCTTCACGCTGTATTCCGCACACAGCAGGGTTCACACACACAGGTTTCACAGCAGGGTTCACACTTTCTGCCGAGTTCTGGAGGCATTGCGTGTCGAGTGGCAGAGCTCAACGCCGCGCTTATTCTTGACACCAGAGCAAAGAAATGGAAATATAGATAGAAAGAAAAAAGAAAGAATTTGTTTTAGAAGTTGACTTTAACTATCAATCAATCAATTGGGTAAAGTACCCACCGCAGTTTAAGTGAAAAGCAAGAATAGTTAAATATGGCTTAGTATCGTATATATCGTATACTATATATAATTAAGCTAACGTCAACTATACTAGAAGTAAAAGGAAGCGGAAAATGTTGGTATCAAGTGTTCATTATTCTTATTATAAATTTGAAAGTTAATAATTTAGACGACTAAATATACTATTTAATAAGTTTCTCTCGTCAGATCAATAACATACCTGCTTCGAAACAGTACATATTCTTATTTGGTCTCGTGCATCCTTCGTCAGGAATATCTAACTTAAGGGGGAGCAGATCTTTCAGTCCATATTCTTTGAATACTGGATTCATCCGCAATAGCCCTCCATAGCCAGTCCGTAGTTTTCTAAAATAATAAAGATTATTAGAATTTAATTTATCATTCCATTTTCATTTTAAGAGATCCGAAATATGATGTATTTAAACTAATAAAATTATTTTATATAAATATAATATATTTTGATTAGAACCAATTTTGATACTAATAAAGCTTTAAAACGTCTAGTAATGCTGATACCTTGAAAATTTCTCTGTAACACCATAAACCGTGTTTCCATCAAGAACTCCAGTTAATGTGTTGAATGGCACTCTAGAACCTATAACAAAACAAATACATACTATTATTTATAGAAATATATACATTTTTTATTAAGATGCGCCTGAAATATTTCCTCGAGCACAGATCTACATAGAAAATTTTCAAGATAAAAATAAGCGTGAAAGTTAATGCCTACTTAATAATAATTAAAGGATAAAAGTAAGAAAAATATCAAGACGTAGTTTATGTATAGAGATTGGGATGTCACTATTCGATTTCAATTTCTCCAGCAGAGTTATTTTGGCTACATTGCCTACATAACAATATTAAAAATTAAATCTGCTTTACGCTGTATCTCGCACACAGCAGGGTAGGCAGAGGGAACCTAGTGTTAAGACACTCCGTTCCCCACTTTCTGCCGAATTCTGGAGGCATTGCGTGTTGAGTGGCAGAACTCAACGCCGCGCTTAGCCTCGACACCAGAGCGAAGAAATGGAAACATAAATTTAAGTAAATATTTCATCTCCTCGAGTGGGGATCGAACCCACAACCAGTCGATTTTACAGTCACACTTCGTGCCGCTGCGCCACGACTGGCCTCTATATTAATAATTGAATTAATAATAATTAAACTGATCAGATCGAATAAAATATATGCATTCGTGTATTTTGTTTCTTTTATAATATATTGTTTTAGTATATTTTCACTTTGTATTATTTTTATTACTATTAGGGCAATGATAATAATAATATACCTTTTTGAAATTTTCGATTTTAGCCCTTTAATTTGATATCTAGTAGGTACTCAATTTTTCTCTTTTGCTAAATGCAATGCCGCCATTTTTAATTTTTTTCAACGTTAGCTATTTAAGAATACTTGAACTGCTAAAATTAATCTAACTACGCCTGAGTTATGTAAATTCGTCCAGCGGTTCCGGAGATATAAGGAAACAATACTACATACATACAAGATGCACGCGAAAAACATAACCCTTCCTTTGCAGGTGAGTAAAAATTTATGTATTCATGAATTATAATTCCTAACATATGTATCATCATGTCACTACGATGATAAATCTCATTATATGAACATGATGTTACTAATTATATTATCAAGCAAGCATAATCATATAAGCACTGGAGGCAATTTGCTTTTATAATGTATTTTACTATAAAATCAATTAGAGCCGTTTAAATAACCGTAAAAAAGTGAGAGGCGTAGCGCAGCCTTGTTTACATGTGATGCTTATAAGATTTTTGCACTACATTACGCAAGGAATAACACGTAACGAACTACTTTCGCCTCTCACTCGGCAGATGGCTAGGTCAAAAACCGGTCAAAGTAACTTAAATTGTTCCTATACATCGGTGATTGAAGTTACACCGTAATGATCGTGACATAATATCATCAAAAGATGTTTTGTAAAGAGATGTTTTGAAAAGAAATAGAAGCTATTACGAGGCGGTCGACTTGCCACAGCCCACAGCCGACGACAAGAGGCGTCTCTCGCATTCATGTTGAATGCGCGGCTAACACATTTTTTTTTGCATAATTTATACAAAACATTAAAACACATCGTATAGATTATCATCAAAATGCGTGTTAAGCAATTTTTGGTTAAGTATTACAAGATGGTAACTATTTATAAACATTCAATCGAATTAATTAAAATTGATTTTGAAATAAAAAGTAATTTAAAAAAAATCTGCTTCACGCTGTATCTCGCACACAGCAGGGTAGGCAGAGGGAACCTAGTGTTAAGACACTCCGTTCCCCACTTTCTGCCGAATTTTGAAGGCATTGCGTGTTGAGTGGCAGAACTTAACGCCGCGCTTAACCTCGACACCAGAGCGAAGAATGATTTATTTATTTAGTACTTTAAAATATTCATTTACACCGTAGGCGTTACGTTAATTAAAATATTTTAAATTGTCTAAACGTAAATTGCACGTCCTCGTATCTACTATGTATTATACATTCGTTCCGATTCCATTTACAAGAGGTCACTAATAATATAGCATAGTCACTAATAATCTATCATTGATATCGAAAATACGGTCTTGACAATAGCAATAATACGAGGTTATTGATGGACTATTAGTTTAGTTGGTTTTTTTTAACTTCACGCTGTTTCCCGCTTTTAGCAGGGTAGGCAGAAGGAGTCCAGTGTTAAGACACTCCGCTCTTTCCGCCGAATTCTGGAGACATTGCGTGTTGAGTGGAGGAACTCAACGCCGTACTTTATTATCCCAACACCAAATAAATAAAAATATTAAATATTTCATTTCCTCGAATGGAAATCGAATCCACAACCTATCGTTTTTACAGTCACACGCATATCACCTTCACGCTGTATCCCGCACACAGCAGGGTAGGCAGTGGGAACCTAGTGTTAAGACACTCCGTTCCCCACTTTCTGTCGAATTTTGAAGGCATTGCGTGTTGAGTGGTAGAATTGAACGCCGCGCTTTGCCTCGAAACTCGATTTTACACTCTGTGCCACTGCGCCACGACTGGCCTTTGAAAAATATATTTTTTTAAAATGTAAAAAGGTGTTAATAATTAATATTGCAGAACAATATAGGTGTCAGATGTCAGTGCGCACTAGTTGCTTGAAACGCAAGCGACCGCAGGTGATCGATCGCCGTTTGTGGTCGTTAAGTAAGATTTTGTAAGAGTATTTGCTACAGCCATATTGTTATGTATTATTATTTAAATTTAATGTAAGTTTACTTTATTTATTATATGTAGTAATAACTTTTATTTTAATATTGTTAAAACTGAGTACAAATGTGGTAATATTTTAATAACTATTGACTGCGTCTAACGTTTCGGATTGGCTAAAATAAAGGAAATTTAAGCGAGTAAATGAAAAGATTAAACATTTTATTACTTTCTCTATCTTCAATTGGAAATCTAATCTCTCTACTCCTCTTTTATCCTCTCACCATAGTACTATTTTTAGATGATTATTATTTTTCTTTCAAAAACTTTTTTATATATAATTCGTTGGCTTAAGCGTTTTATTACATTATATTTTTGAAAAGGTAACGTTTTTATTCTCATATTATTTTAAATTAGAATAATTTAACACTTTATAATGCTTGGTTTTTTCAGCATAGTACGAGGCCGTTGTAGCGCAAGAGCTAATACTGTGACTGTAAATGCGACAAATGTGGGTTGGATTCTCGCTCGGGGATATGAATTATTAATATTATCTTTTCTTCGTTCTGGTACGAAGGTAAAGCGCGAGCCTGTGTTCTGACACGTATGTGGGATACAGCGGGAAGCTAAAAAAAAAAAATAACAAAGTGTTTATTGTATAAAATTAAATATATTTACCTAAACGACAGCCAGGTCGCGGAGACGGGAACCCTCTCACGAAGTCTATGCACTTGACGCCGAAGAGCCTGTAGAAGTAATCATCGTCGGGCACTCGAATTTCATTGCAGTATGGGTGCTTGAGATGAGGGGGACGCTTGCAGCACTCCTCGGGGTCGTTACGGTGGATTGGGTCTAATAGAAATAATAAATAATGATAAAGTCTATATGCTTAATATTAATTCATAATAAAAAATCTTGAATAAAAATCTACTTAGATAAGAATTAATAGCCAAAAAAATCTGATAAAAATTTTAAAGCTGATAATTTTTGTAACTAAAGCTTTAAAGCTACAGTCTATCCTATGTTTATATTTTATATTTTCCTTACGTTTTTTCGCATTTTATTGGACAAACAGTATATTTTGGGATATAGAGACATGGACTTTCCATTTATACTGAGAAGTATTGCGTGTTGAGTGGCGAAACTGTAAACCGCACATTGCGTATAACGGAAACCCCAATATAGTAAACATACTCTGGAGAAATTTGAACCTGCAGCCTACATCATATATTGCTATCGCAGCTTAACAAGACGAAGAATTGATATACAATAAGTACTTATTTATAAGTAGTTATTTATAGAGTGACTGTAAACATGACTACTGGTTGTGGGTTCAATCCACACTCGAAGAAATTAAATATTTATTTAAATTTATATTTCCATTTCTTCGCTCTGGTGTCGAGGCAAAGCGCAGCGTTGAGTTCTGCTAGTCACACGCAATCCCTCCAGAATTCGACGGAAAGTGGAGAACGGAATGTCTTAACATTAGGTTCCCACTTGTCGTGTGTGGGATACAGCGTGAATATGATTTTTTTTTACTTATTTATAATGAACTTACCAAGCGGAGTTCCAGTGAGAGTATAATCGTGGTCCATGAACTGGCCCCACGCTATGACCATAACAGTACCGGCGTGGTCGTGGAAGCCGTCGTCGGGGTGCATCGTCCGCGACACCACGCGGGACAGGGGCAGGTCGCGTCCGGTGTGCGATATGCGCGGCGCGTTGATGCCGTCCGCGAACAGGGGACCGATCAATCTTAAAAAGTTTTTATATAATTTATTAAATATATTAATTTATGATACATATTTTTGTAATTTAGATTTTCGTTGGAGAAATATAGATTTTATTTGATAGTAGTGGAGTATACCATTAAAGAAAACTTATAATATCGTCTTATTTGCCTTTGATATCATCTGGATATTAAGTGCGTTACCTACAAAAATAGATTGATTTATTTAATTTGTTCATTATAAAAAAAATCTATTTAAATATTTTTTTTTTTTAAATAAAACAGGTATAATACAAATACTTATTCAGAAAACGTATAAAAAATTGAACGTAGCGGCAATCGAAACCGCGCCTCCTGGAAACCGCTCGCTGCTCGGTTTATACGATTTCTAAATAAATATTTTTCTTTCCTAAGTGTAGAATAACACAGAAAAAATTAATTAAATGTATAATACAATTTGCTTACACTATATACAAATAAATACCTTTGGAAAGGCGCCATAGTCGCGCCCCATGTGGGATGCCTTAAGTTATTGCACAGTCCATCGAGGCGGCGGTACTTGCCCGCGCGACACTCTACATGGGAGAAAACTGGTGGACACACCTCGCGGATAAGTGTACGGGAAGTATCTATGAGAGGTAGACCCTTTTCTATTTCTTCATATGTTAAACCGTATCTGCGATAGAAAAATATATATTAGGATAATTAGCATTTATCGAAGTTAAAAATATTTTTTGTTTAACGTGAGAATTATGATAATTTAGAATATATACATATTTTTTGCCTAAATTACATTTACATCACTAAGGGCCAGTTCCACCATTGGCTGATGAAGTCCCGGACAGCCTTATCTGTCAGACAGGCTATAATTTTTGGTTTCACAGGTTTCGAATAGCAATATTTATACACATTTGAAACATGCATTTCTTTTTTACATTCTTATTGGTAATTAAAACATGTAACAAGTTATCGTTCATTAATGAGAGATTCTTGAAAATAATAAGAAATAGTTATTTTGTATTTTCATCCTCTGTCTAAGATAGCATTAATTATTAGATTTTCTGTGTTAAGACACTCCGTTCCTCACTTTCTGCCGAATTCTGGAGGCATTGCATGTTGAGTGGCTCAACGAGGCGCTTAGCCTCGGCACCAGAGCGAAGAAATGGAAATATAAATTTAAGTAAATATTTCATCTCCTCGAGTGGGGATTGAACCCACAACCAGTCGGTTTTACAGTCACATTTTGTGCCCCTGCGCCACGACTAGCCTCAAGTAGTATAGAAAAAAATCAGTTCAATTTCATTTAGCATTAATTGAAAAGACATCAAATATATCGGATTAATATAAATCAGATTATATTACGACTTAACCAAGAAATGTCATTGCCATGCATTATTATTATTTGTTCAATATATTATGTTAAAAAATTGTAATTCCTTTTTAAAATTAGGCTTTATAGCCACGGCATATTAAACATGTTATAAAAATATACAAAAAATAATTGTAAAATGGTTGTAGTGCACATTTTTATGTTCTTTATTAATACTTTAATATATAATTTATGAAAAATCGATGATTCATTGCATCCTACTAACCTATATAATAATAAAAGAACTAGTGCATAACATAAGAGTGGTTCGGACGTAATTGAAATGCCAAGGTTAATTGTTGCTACAAAATATGATCATATGCGTTACACCTTAGGCTATATTTAGTGATAAATAAATTGATATACATTTTTTATAATTAAATAAATCAGCTTCACGCTGTATCCCGCACACAGCAGGGTTTTGCCTCGAATTATAAATTTAAATAAATATTTCATCTCCTCGAGTGGGGATCGAACCCACGGCCAGTCGGTATTACAGTCACACTTTGTGCCACCACTGCTCTCATAATTCTCATAATTTTTCATAATTAATTCTATGTATTTTTTTTAAATAAAAATTATATACATCGTAAATGGTCCTCAAAGTTTGAATATAATATATAAAGTATTGGTGAATTTATATATATACGAGTATGTACATAAGTATATCTATCTATATATATCACTTTACTAATTATTATTATTTTTTTTTATATATTCAAGTGGTGGCCGCCCCATATTTCGTTTGTAGATTTGAAGTCTCATTTTCTTACGTTCCCGTAGGAATTTCCGGAAATTTTCTCATAAAATGCTTCCCAGCACTCCTCAAGGATTCACACGCATAATTTTTATATATACATTATATACAAAAATCAAGAAATACTTAGGAACTAATACGTACGGTTATAAACCATAAAGTAATATTATAGAAACTATATATAATCAATCGTTATTGTCTTTAATTTGCCTTTGTATTGAATTAAATCGCGCTCTTGTTCAACCGTTGCAATAAAATATTAGTATATTAATATATAAAAGTAGGTATGACTCACTACGTTCATATGAAAAAGTTAACATTTATCAGCTTCACGCTTTATCCCACACACAGCAGGGTAGGCAGAGGGAACCTAGTGTTAAGACACTCCGTTCCCCACTTTCTGCCGAATTTTGGAGGCATTGCGTGTTGAGCAGCAGAACTCAACGCAGTGCTTAACCTCGACACCAGAACGAAGAAATGAAAATATAAATTTAAGTAAATATTTCATCTCCTCGAGTGGGGATCGAACCCACAACCAGTCGGTTTTTACAGTCACACTTCGTGCCGCTGCGATTAATGTTTATGATTTTGTGTAATATTTAATGAAAGTGTATAATCTTTTGATGTAATTATAAGATGGTATGTACTTTATTCATTTAATTGAATGCACCGAAATTAGATTTTTTAATTGTGATTTAAAATTGGCTTTTAAAATATCGAGGTCAAATCATTTTTTAAATATAGTTGAAGGTCTGAGATACTGCTCAACCAAAATATTTATAGAAATTATTATAGAGAGCAGAACATAAGGAGAAGTTAGTTCGTTTACTATTCTCTAGAATTATTTAAGTAATAATTTTTTTATTGTGTTTATATCCCATATATAGTAAGAGAAGAAGATACTTAACACTAGGTTCCCTGTGCCTAGTGTTAAGAAATATTAAAAGCTATAACGGGGTACCGTTCCCTACTTTCTGTCGAATTTGCGCGCATGGAAGGGAGTTCCTACTAAATTGCAATAAGAAACAAGATCAATTTTAAATGTTAAATCATACAGTGAAGAGAACAAGTTATATTTTGAAACAATGTCTAAATAAAAGCTAAGCCCCAGATCTGTCAATCATTACAGAGCAGGGCACTTCATATTTTGGCCTCAAGGTAAAATTTACTAAAAATATCTACATCTAATACTCAATTGCAAAATATTTATATTTACAATGCATATATATAAACTATTATTAGAGGCCGTTGTGGCGCAGTCGCACAAATATGTAAATGTAAACGCTCTTGCAACAAGGCAAAGAGCGGCATTGAGTTCAACTTAAAAAATTGAGTGAAAAGTGGGGAACGGAGTGTCTTAACACTAGATTCCTTCTGCCTACCCTGCAGAATACAGCGTAAAGTTGTACATTATTTATTGTTTATTTTCAATAAAAATCACTATTCATAATAGTATATGGGTAAAGTCAATAAAAACCTGGATATACGACATGTCTCAAATCAGATTATTTAAATATGTTTTTAATGGCTCAATTTTGATTAAAGTTTGACAACCTCTGTCACTGTCACAGTTGCTATAAATCATTTCACGCGCATAAAACCTCCACGATGAGACGCAATGATAGCTTAAATTAAATGTATTATAAAAGACTCTTGTTCTATTTACCTAACAAAAGAGGCCTTGGTTTCTAAAATTATATTTCACTACGATTTCGCAGTAATAGGGCTGTTAAAGGTTTATGGCAGTTACATATATGGGTTTTGAAATATTTCTATCTGTATATCTTCAATCTGTAGTAAGCTAAATTTTTAATCTTTTATAATATAATGCTTTTGTGTTTGAGATCCAGTTTGCATTGAAGACACAATCACTAAAGATTTATAAGATAGCAAATGTGTTGTTGATTTTTTTACAAATTTATAATTCAGGCCAGTCGTGGCGCAGGGGCACAAACTGTGACTGTAAAACCGACTGGTTGTGGGTTCGATTCCCACTCAGGGAGATGAAATATTTACTTAAATTTATATTTCCATTTCCTCGCTCTGATGTCTGTCAGTTCTGCCACTTAACACGCAATGCCTCCAGAATTCGGCAGAAAGTGGGGAACGGAGTGTTTTAACACTAGGTTCCCTCTGCCTACTCTGCTGTGTGCGGGATACAGCGTGAAGCTGATTTTTTTTTAATAATTTGTAAAAAAATCAACTAACACATTGAATTACAAAAAAAAGATTATATAAGATTGACATGAATTAATGAGCAATAACATTATAGCTTTTATTTAATTTCTTTCCGCGTCGTGAGTGGTCGATGACCATGATAGATCACATTCAAGAAACAAAGACCCAAATTCAAAGGCCAGCCTTGTGGTCAAAAAATATGTTTTTTTTTCATTTATCGTTTTGAACATGGCTGATGAGGTAGAGACAAGGCCAAAGCTGTCACTTCAAGTGTGTAAATGTCATCTAGTCTGTTACTTATGCATTAGTGATTGCTAAAATTGTATTAATATTGATAAAATAAGATAAATAGATAGTATTAAGAATATATTAAATAGAAATTTTAATAAATGTTCATAATTTATACCTATAATTTATATGTAGGTTCACCTACATACATTTTCTATAAAAATATTTATTTTGTGTATAATATAATAATTTATAATAATAAAAATACTTACGTGCGTGCCAAACTAATGGAAATATCCAGAATTAGCTCCCCGACACTAGCGAAGTCTTCACCCTTCCAATCGCCTTTTGGTTGTGACACCACTATTAACAAAAATTGTAATGTATAATTGCAGTAAATATAATAAAAATATTCATAAAAGCGTAGAAATATACATAAAGCATAGACGTCGTGGTGTAGTAGCCCACATAACAGTGATATGTGACTAAGCACGACGGTTGTGGGCTCGATTCCCTTTCAAGAGCAGCTTTAAGTTCCTCAACACGCAATGTCTCTAAAATTCGACGGAAATTGGGGAACGGAGTGTCTTAAGATTAGGTTCCCTCTGCCTACCCTGCTATAAGCGGAATACATTGTGAAGCCGAAAAAAAATAAGATGAAATAGTAAAATTTTTAATATATTGATAAAGCTTATATAGTGCAAATTAAATGCAAATAAGCCATAGTGTTGAAAACATCACCATCGCTTATCTGCATTCAGGTTAGTCACAAGCAATACGAATGAGGTTAAACGAGCTCGTTCCGGTAATTAGCTATAATTATATTCAAAATTGAAACTTGTAAAGATTTTGAGGACAAGAACAAAATGTCAATGTGTTTATGAATTAAATGCTAGCAGGTCAAATTATAACACAGTAAATATGTATAGCAAAAATATTAATTTTACGCAACGTTAAAAACGCATAAATTATGAAAGATTTTTTTGTAATTTACAAACTAATTATTTTAATTATATATCATATACTCTATTTTTTTTATTTCACTCTGTACCCCGTATGTAGCAGGATTGGCAGTGGGAGCCTAGTGTTACGACACTCCGCTTCCCACTTTCCGCCAAATTCTGGAGGCATTGCGTGTTTGCCTCGACACCAGAGCGTAGAAACGAAATCAAATATTTCATTTTCTCCAGTGGGAATCGAACCCATAACTTGTGACGTTAACTCTGTACCGCGACTGGCCTCTATTTTCTATAATAATGTATTTAAATTAATAATAACTTACAAATTCTGGACCTGGCGTCAAGATACGCTTGATTGATTGCCTCATACGTGATGCAGGTGTGTTGACCATCGTATGCACTAAAACAAGATAAAAAGACCGTAAATATATTTAACGGAATTTAATACAAACATTATATTTGTCTTAATGTTTATAATTTTATAATAAATTTACACTATTTATTAACAGAGTCTTATAGACTATTGGACAGGTATGTTGGTTTTTCAGCTCAGTACTGTATCTTGTATACAGCAAGGAGGTAGATGAAACTTAGAACTAAGACACTCCGTTTCCCACTTTCCACCGATTTTTTTAGGCATTGCGTGTTGGGTGGCGATACGTCGCGCTTTTGTTTTATTACCGGAGCGAAGAAATGAAAATATTATTAAATAATACTTAATATCCCCGAGCGGTAATCGAACCCACAGCTGTCGAGTTACACGTGGTACGCGTACAGTCAAACACTTCTGTCACTGCGCCACTACGGCCTTTAAAAACTTTTATTATTATTATTAATTATTATTAAAGGTAATATATTCTAAGAGAACTATGTTGGCAGTACAACTTTTAAATATACATTTTTACTAATATATATACCGAAGTGATGAAAATAACGATGACGACAATAGTCATAGCTTTAATAACTATAACCTACTACTAAAATACACATAATCAGCTTTAAGCTGTATTCCGCTCACAGAAGGGTAGGCAGAGGGAACCTACTGTTAAGACACTTCGTTCGCCACTGTCCGCTGAATTCTGGAGGCATTGCGTGTTGAGTGGCAGAACTCAACGCCGCGCTTTGCCTCGACACCAGAGCGAAGAAATGGTTAAATAAATTTAAATAAATATTTCATCTCCCCGAGTGGGGATCGAACCCACAACCAGTCGGTTTTACAGACACACTTTATACCTCTGCGCCACAACTGGCCTCGATATATACGATAAATATTATTATTGTTAGTTCAATGGACATGACACATACCACTCCTTAATAGTTTAAATTCACCAATTTGTCATTGTTTTGATCATCATTCCATACATGGCAGCCATTGTAAAACTTTCCAATATATCGTTGCCTTTTCAGTTAAACAATATGGAGAATGTCTCGGTTATATAGTTCAAATAATTTGCAGTAAACGGCTTTTCCATTAACACTTATAAATCAGTTTTACACAGCAGAATAGACAGAGGGAACCTAGTTTTAAGACACTCCGTTCCCCACTTTCGTCGCGCAATGCGTGTTAAGTTGCGGAACTCAACGCCGGGCTTTGTCTTAGTGCCCGAGCTAAAAAATGATAATATTAATTAATAATCATTCGCACTACAGTCACACCCTGGTGCTCCTACACCACAACGGCCTCACCTCAAAAATTACCACTTATAAAAATTTAAATATTTTTTTTTTTAAGTTTTTTGTTTAATAATCGTTGTTATAATGAACATAATATTAATAATACTCTTATAGGCAATGAGTCGCGCACGATGCGTTAGGCAACGGCCGCTTGGATTTGCGCTCACTTTCAAAAATCCTTTCGCTTAGGTATAGCTTACTACTTCCATCTGACTGACCAGTTCTGGATATCTTATATATATATATATATATATATATATATATATATATATATATAGGAAATAGAAGCGAACCGGATACGCCTAACGACCTTTCCAGTAAAGTACTTCTAACCGGTAATTGTAACGACGCGTTATTATTCAGCATGGCTATGATTATTATAAAATTGCTTATTTGTATACATTTTCGATGTATTTATATTGTTTGAATGATATTTATTATTTATTTATTTATTTAATACTTTATTACACCAACTTAATAATAAAAATATATAAAACAATGGATAAGTATGGTGTATTATTACATCTATATGTAACCCACACAGATGTTTAGTTTCATAATGTGAACGTGTGATCTACTAAGAAATTTTGAAAAATTTTAACCTTGAAGGGGTGAAATAGGAGTTGAAAGTTTTAAAAATCGGCACCCATTTTTATAATGTTTAAAATTCAGATTAAAAAATATTTAATTAAAAACGTGTTTCATGATTTATAAGAATTCACCCTCTAAATTGAAAATAACTTCATAAATATATTTGATAAATATTCAAGTATATTTCAAGCGAGCGAAGCCGCTCGTGTCAACAATAAAACACTTTTAGTACCTATTTAAATAAAATTAACATTTAATTACCAAATTGTTAAGATAATTGATTAAACTTAATGTATAATAACAAAAAACTATAAAAGTTAAACTACATGATATTTAATACAAAAATTTAGGTGAACAACAACTACGTTGCGTGTTTACAAAATTAATAAAACAAACGCAAAGGCGATATCGTAAATTATTCATAAGATTTACATATATCGAGACTGGAATTCTGTCTATAAAATTAATCATATTGAAATATCATTAAAAGTGAACAAATTGATTTTCTTATATCTACTACCTACGAGGCCAGTCGTGTCGCAGGGGCACAAAGTGTAACTGTAAACCGACTGGTTGTGGGTTCGATCTCCACTCGAGGACATGAAATATTAACTTAAATTTATATTTCTATTTCTTCGCTCTGGTGTTGACAAGTGCGGCGTTGAGTTCCGCCACTCAACACGCAATGCTTCCAGAATTCGGCAGAAAGTGGGGAACAGAGTGTTTTAATACTAGGTTCCCTCTGCATACACTACAGTGTGCGGGATACAGCGTGAACCTGATTTATTTATTTATTTATTTATTTATTATACCTACTAGCTGTTAACTTAGCTGTTGAAAACTGTCAATATAACTGTGTGCAAGATGATTTGTTCAAACAAGGCAAGCCTAATGTGATGTGCGTCTAACGGTACCGCCGTCCGTCTGTCCACACTGCCGACACTATTCCTGCGGCAGTATTTCACATAAGATAATCGAATATACCGTTCGTAGATCGTTACGTATCTCCGATTTAACGGTAATTTTTATATATACATAATTCATGGATATATAAAATTGGAAGTTTTACTTTAGAATCGTCCACTTTCTAGTCATTATATTGGCCGCACCTTGAAAACTCTTGTGTTTTGTCAATAAAAATATTAAGGTAGTTAGTAATTTTATGTGAGCAGACGGACAGTTTATAAAGGATTTAATAAACGTATTGAATCTTTAGTAAATTGTATATATAATATATATGAGGCCAGTTGTGGCGCAGGGGCACAAAGTGTGACTGTAAATCGACTGGTTGTGGATTCGATCCCCACTCGAGGAGATTAAATATTTACTTAAATTAATATTTCCATTTCTTCGCTCTGGTGTCGAGTCAAAGCGCGGCGTTGAGTTCTGCCACTCAACACGCAATGCCTCCAGAATTCGGCAGAAAGTGGGGAACGGAGTGTCTTAACACTATGTTCCCTCTGCCTACCCTTGCTGTGTGCATACAGCTATACTGTGTGGGATACAGCGTGAAGCTAAAGAAAAAGGAAACTATTCACATAAAGATTTCAATATGTTCCGGAATCCATAATTTAATTCTGTACAATTGTTATTACATTTACGTAACCGTCCATAAAAGGCAGAAGGCTAGATGTCTAGACTCGTGAGAATCCCGAGCGTCCGAACCAGTATGAGCAGCCTAGGCTTTCTCGCATCCGAGATAAATTTTTGTTTAGGAGAATTTATTATAGTTACGTAATAAATATAAGGAAATCCTAAATTTAAATTACTTAAATAAATTTAAATTACTTAAATAAATTTATATTTCCATTTCTTCGCTCTGGTGTCGAGGCAAAGCGCGGCGTTGAGTTCTGCGTGCCTCAACACGCAATGCTTCCAGAATTCGGCAGAAATTGGGGAACGGAGTGCCTTAACATTCGGTTCCTTTTGCCTACCCTGCTGTGTGAGACTGATTTTTTATCTATAATTTAATTTAGCTATATTTATTAAAAACTAGCGGGTTTGAGCGGGTTTCAAAAGAGATTCCCATGTTTATAATATCAAAACTGTAATAGTTACAGTTAGTACAGTACGAATGTTAAGGCACTCCGTTCCCCAATTTCCGCCGAATTCTGATTGTCTGTTGTCCTAAAAATTCTAAAAAAAATAACAAAGCATAGAATTGAGTTGGTGGTTATATAATCATTTATAGCATTTTTATTAAATCTAATTTCAATATTATCGTTTGACCGAAATAACAAAACAAAATATATGTAACGAATTAGCATAATGTCAACTTTGAACGGTTGTTTTCTGTGCGTGTAGGTGAAACTAGAATAGCACCTCCATATCGATGACCGCATTATAACTTGATGACAATAGTAATAATCGTATTTCACTTCTTTTCATATGATAATTACAATTTTTTTACGCGGCTTCGCCTCGTCTCGTTTCCTTTTGAAGCTTTAGTTATGTACCTAAATCAGTTTTTTAATTTGAACTAGTAGTCCCTGGAAGTAGAACGTTTAAACAAACAAACTTTTTTACTTTTAACATTAATATACTTATTTAGAAAACGTATAAAAATTATTTTTTTTTACCACTTAACCATACGTGCACGTATGGCTTAGTGGTCAGAACGCCTGGTCGGTTTCCAGGAGGCACGGGTTCAAGTCCCGTTACGTTCAAATTTTTATACGTTTTCTAAATAAGTACTTTCTTCCTAAGTGTGAAATAACACTTTAAAAATGTTTAAAAACATTAATGTAGTTATTAAATAAATAATAATAAATAAAAATTGAGGCCGGTCGTGGCGCAGCGGCACGAGGTGTGACTGCAAAACCGACTGGTTGTGGGTTCGATCCCCACTCGAGGAGATGAAATATTTACTTAAATTTATATTTCCATTTCTTCGTTCTGGTATCGAGGTTAAGCGCGGCGTTGAGTTCTGCCACTCAACACGCAATGCCTCCAGAATTCGGCAGAAAGTGGGGAACGGAGTGTCTTAACACTAGGTTCCCTCTGCCTACCCTGCTGTGTGCGGGATACAGCGTGAAGCTAATTTAATTTTTTAATTTTTTATTTAAATAAATAATATTTTAAGACGTTTTGACTAAGATTATTAAATATTAAAATAGACCGAAGTGATATTATTGAGAACAACATAATATCTAAATATAATAAACAAAGATTTTTAACAATTTTTACTTAGGAGCTAGGACCAACGAGAATCAGATCAAATATTATTATTGAGGAGGATTATAACAGAACAAATTATAATACAAAGGTAGTCATTTGAGCCAGACGTGGCGCAGGGCAAAAGCGTGCCACTATAAACGCGACAGGTTGTGGTTGTGTGGCCAGTCGTGGCGCAGAGATTTGATCTCCATTCAAGGATATAAAATATTTATTTATATTTATATTTTCATTTTTCGCTCTGGCTCCAGAGCAAGAACTCGGCGTTGAGTTCTGCCACTCAGCAAGCAATGCTTTCTCAATTCGGCGGAAAGTGGGGGACGGAGTGTCTTAACACTAGGTTCTGTCTATTTAATTTGATTTTAGATTGCGTTTCGATTCGCACTCAAGGAAACAGGCCTTTTAATATTTTTATTTCCTCGCTCTGGTAATTAGGCAAAGCACGGCGTTGGGTTACGCCATTCAACACGCAATGTCTCCATAATTCGGTGGAAAAGGGAACAGAAGTGTCTTAATGGGAAAGAAGTTTAACACTAATTTTTACCATTTCTGCTATGTGTGGAATACGGCGTGAAACTAAAAAAAATACTATTTAACATATACACAAATCTACCTAATATCTTTTTAATGCTGAAAATACTTATTTAAATTATGAAATAAAATTTATATTATATTAATTTTATTGCCAAATTATATAAAAATACTAATATTATATTACACGTAACTATTACATTTGCATATATTTCCTATTAGATTTATCTTAATTACACAAAACTTTGTTTAAGAGCTTATTGACAAAACGTGAACGAGTTTAGGCTGAGATAAAGAAAGTAACAGTAGGTGACGTCGGGAAGTGTGTCAAGTTTGTATCTAATGTGAAGCAATTTATTAAATCAGCTTCACGCTGTATCCCGCACACAGCAGAGCAGAGGGAACCAAGTGTTAAGACTTTCCGTTCCCGTTATAACTCTCCTATTCTTCACTTTTCTGGGAGCAATGCATATTGAGCGGCGGAACTTAACGCCGCGAGGAATTGAAAATATTAAATATTTTATTTCCTCGATTGTCGTCGCACTCTAAGATACTCCATTTCCCCCTTTCCGCCGAACTCTGGAGGTATTGCGTGTTGAGTGTCGGAACTCAACGCCGCGCTTTGCCTTGACACCAGAGGGGAGAAATGGAAATATAAATTTAAATAAATATTTCGTTTCCTCGAGTGCAGATCGAACCCACAACCAGTCCCGCTATAGTCGCGCAGTTCTTTTTAACAGTAGGCGATATCGGGAAGTGTGTCAAGTTTTTAACTAATGTGATGCAATTTATATGGTACATATTATAATGTGTTTGTAAATGCTTTGTCCCACGCTCCCGCTGTTACCGACATTGAATCAAAAGTGAGTGCCATTTTGTCGGTTATATTAGCACTTTTACATTCGCTGATGTGAATTCTTTTGTAATATTTCATTTTAAATTTTAGATTTTTTATAATATTTTTTTTTCAAATGAGTATAAAGCTGGTTCTGGTAACACAGAAGACAGTATTACTTAATATTATTAAAAAAACATTTAACACATTGTTTCTAGTACTTATAACAATCGGAGATATTTTATGTTGGCACACAGAACTAAACCATTTTTTTTAAGTAATTTATAACGACAGAAAATATGAAGTAAATGTAAATAAAATGAAATCAGCTTAACGCTGGGGCAGAGGCAGAGGCAGACGGAATGTATTCTTAAGACACTCCGTTCCCCACTTTCTGCCGAATTCTAGAGTGGCAGAGCTTAACGCCACACTTGTCCTCGACACCAGAGCGAAGAAATGGAAATATAAATTGAGTAAATATTTCATCTCCTCGAGTGGGGATCGAACCCACAACCAGTCGGTTTTACAGTCACACTTTGTGCCGCTGCGCCACGACTGGCCTCTAAATGTAAATGATCGCTCATATTAACATTTTTATGCATAACAGACATCAGTTACAATTTTGTTAATACATATAATCTTATAAAGTGTTGTGCAAAAGTTATATTATATAATATTTACTGTCACTATAATTATATTGTTGATTTCCGTACATCGTTTTGGGTTGATTTATCCTCGGAAATGAGATAACTGTGGATGATAAAATCATTTTCACTTGTTGAGGCCAGTCGTGGCTTAGGGGCACAAAGTGTGACTGTAAAACCGACTGGTTATGGGTTCGATCCCCACTCGAGGAGATGAAATATTTACTTAAATTTATACTTCCATGTCTTCGCTCTAGTGTCGAGGTTAAGCGCGGCGTTGAGTTCTGCCACTCAACACGCAATGCCCCCAGATTTCGGCAGAAAGTGGGGAACGGAGTGCCTTAACACTAGGTTCCCTCTGCCTATCCTGCTGTGTGCGGGATACGGCGTGAATCTGATTTGATTTTGATTTAATTTTTTTGTTGATTTCCGTGCATCGTTTTGGATCGATTTATCCTCGGAAACGAGATAATTCCGGGGATGAACGAATCATTTAAGTGATGTCGTTCACTCAACCACGTGTTAGTCCATTAATCAATTGGACATGTACCAAATGATGTATGTATCAAAAATGTGTTTGTGGGCTATCTCTATAACATGTTTTTATTTTTTATGGAGTTTGTGGGCTGCATTTCCATGTTCTTTTTTTAAATTAAGCATCTCCCGCATATATCTGAGAAGATAGTAATAAAATCCAGTGTCAAAGCACTTTTTTTTTAGGGTAAAGACAAGTCAAAAGAGCGTACTGGTCACCTGATGGTAGGTGATGAGGAGCGGTAGGAGCGGTGCTAGCCTTTAAGGTGGAGATAAATGCGCTTTTTGAAGGTACCCTTGTCGTATCGAACTGGAAACCCTGCCGCAGGTAGGCAATTCCACAGTTACGAGGCGCATGGAAAGGAGTTTTTTTTTCATTTAATATAAATCTTTGAGCCTTATTTCTCGTCCCTCCGACGTGATCGGAGACTTTGTGTGTCCAATGTTTTATTTATTTATTTATTTTAGAAATATGACTAATATTATAATATAATCATTTTAACTAATTTTCTTAATTTCTGTTTAGATTATCAAATGTACTTTAGATTTTATTACTAATTTTAATACAGAAACACACACGCCAATCGACGACAATCCGCACAACAAAGAGACAAACAGACAGCGAGACAAACTTGACGCCGTGAAATATTTTGTGGTTAAGCATTTATAAAGTTTGTGGAAATTCAATTGTTAATGCTAGTATTGTAGGACGTGAAAGTGACTCCATTTCACTTTTATTTATATTTTTTTCACGTTTCAAAGCAGCAGTGACTGTACACATGAATTTTAAGAAGTTGAACTACCTTTATTTGGACGAATATTTTTTTACTTATTAAGACTTTTTAAATGTGGAATAACATTTTAAAAATGTTAAGATTTTTTTTTAAATGTTTTCAATTTAACGATTTTTTATATTCCAATTTTTTTGTGATTTGTTTTCATTATTTTTATAAGAGCTTTATACTGTCTGCAAGTTAAATCGTTACTTACATACTATAATATACCATTTCCGTCCCAATTGTTGACTTGAAAAAATATACATTTCTATAAATAAGTTGTAACAAGCGTATAAGAATTTCGTCATAACTCGATGACAACGTATGGCTTAGTGGTCAGAGCGCTTCGACGGTTTCCAAGAGTTTTCGAGTTTTTAAAATAAGTGAATATAAATTTATTATTACTTACAAATTTCCTTTAAGGAGGTTTAAGCTGTAGTCATATGCCGACGATCTTCCTGGACCAGTGAGATAGAGTGCACAGTCGTCGTCTACAGGAACACTTAAGGGGCTCAACGACGTCGCGTACACAATGCACAGCGCTACTAGGAGCGCTCTGTAAACCAAATAATATACATATAATTTTCATATTTATTGGTTTTATTTGTATTAATAAAAAAATCGTAAAAATAATATTTTAAAACTTAAAAAAATATAACACTATCATTTATAAAGATATTATACATTTATAATAATAATTTATATTTTATATTTATTTGTATATCTTTTAGAGAAAGTAAACATATATTTAATCCGATAAGGATTATATTGACTAATAACATGCATAATTAAAGTAATTAAGTTAATGAATATTATATATTACATTTTATTTATATAATATTTAAATCAATTTACGTTTATTTAAAATATTAATTTATTACGTAAGTAAATGGCAGCAGAGTTAATGTCAATTATACAATATTTTACGTTGATATTGCAAGGATATTTTTTTTTAGCAGAGCCAGCAGAGGGAAACAGTGAACCTAGAATTAAGACATTCTGTTCCCATCAAGACACTTCGATTCCACCGAATTCAGGAGGCATTGCATGTTGAGCAGCGGGACTCAACGCCGCGTTTTGCCTCGTTACTATAACGAGAAAATGAAAATATTAAATATAATGAGCACTTTTAAATATTAAAAAAATATACTATTTCTTAGTTCGAGAATTACAAACAGGTGTGTCTCTGATATTTATAGCATGCTAGTTAGTTACAGTCTAGGCCAGTTTTCAGAACAGACAGTACCTACAGTGAAAGTGGTTTATGCTTGTATGCGAATGCTATAAATATGAATTCTATATATCGCCTCGTGTGTATGCTTTTTTGTATGGGTATAAAGTGAACTAATTATAAGTTTAACGATAAATCAATCGTTTTGAAATATATTGAAAACAAAAATGTAGTTTATACAAAATGTAATTCAATCAATTTCATATTTAAGCTTGAAAAATGTTTCACGTTGTATCCCGCACGCTGCAAGGTAGGCAGAGGGAACCTAGTGTTAAGACACTCCGTTCCCCACTTTCCGTATAATTCTGGAGGCATTGCGTGTTGAGTGGCAGAGTTCGACACTCGACACCAGAGCGAAGAAATGGAAATATAAATTTAACTATGTAAATATTTCATCTCCTCGAGTGGAGATCGAACCCACAACCAGTCGGTTTTACAGTCACACCTTGTGCCCCTGCGCCACGACTGGCCTTTGGAAAAATATTATTTCTTTTTAATATTATTACCAACATATTACGCATGTTCTTATTGTGAATGTGTGAGATTATCGGAAAGGTAAACTCGCTGCTTTAATTTCGTTGCAAAATGGTTGCAACAGTGTAAAGCTTAATTTTTTTATGATCGCCTCGTGAAAGATAGTAAATTATAAGAATTTTATTAATTAAGTATTAAATAATACTTCAAAGTTAGTGAAGATTGAGGTCAGTTAAACATTTTATTGAGTAATGTTTGATAACTATTAAATCTATCGTAATCTATTAAATCTATCGTAAACTATTGAGTTTACGTAATTTATTTTATAAGTTGTTATTCCAATAAGTTCTATTGGAATAGCAATTTATTATTACATAAAGCGGACATCAACGTGTTCTAATCTTTATTATCAAATTTATAAATATATTTTTTTATTATTTTTAAACATTTTTAAAGTGTTATTCCACACTTAGGAAAGAAAAATACTTATTTATAAAATGTATAAAAATTTGAGCGTAACGCGACTCGAACCCGCGCCTCCTGGAAACCGACCAGACGCTCTGACCACTAAGCCATACGTTCAACGTATACGTTCAAATTTTTATACGTTTTCTAAATAAGTAATTTTTTTTTTACTATTAATTGAAAATACATATAAGAAAAAGTATAAAAATAATCATGAACATTTCTTATTTCATTTTTAAAAGAAAATCAGTTAGTTGTATGCTTATCACTTTATGGCCTCTATATGACCACTTCATATTTGTTTTTTATTTTCTTGCCTTTTGAGCTACCCTTGTTATTTAACTTTTGCGATCATCGACCAAGCAGATTACTATATTTTTTTTTGTTTTTTATATATTATAATGTGTACAACAGTTACTAGGTATTACATTTCACCATACATTTCTCCATATAACATGGTCACATTCCATGGACTTTCAAAAAATGCAAAAAAAAGCAAAAAATATATATATATTTTTAGTTCTCCATACAACGTGACATTGGCGAAGTGATTTTGAGCTCAACTGGCACACTCGGAACGCCATAATAACATAAATGAACAGAGAAATATATTTAATAACTTTGTTCACTATAACTTTATAATTACACTAAACTAATTTAGTAATCAATATAAAAAAAAAATATCCTCAACCTAAATTTGTCAAATTTATGTCTCATTTAATCTATGGATAGCAAATTTTATATATTATGTATTTGTACTGGTTTTGTCGTATTTTACAGCCTGTACGTTGATATCAATTATTTAAAATTTAAATAAAAGACTTCGAATAAATCTATTTATTTTCTACATATTTGTGACGAAAACAAAATAAATGTCGGTTAAGTTTTTTAAAATTTTTTTTTGTAAAATCATCTGTTTTAAGTGGTACATTGATAATTGATAAATATAAATAAAGCTATAAATATATATTTTTTAACAATCTTAAAGTTTTAAGAACTGGACGATGATACAGTTTTCAATATTCTTGTATTAAGAAGTACATATCATTTACTTCTTATAAAATTCTATATTCGTGATATTTCATATATATATATTAATTTAAATGTAAGTAAGAATAAATTTATAGCCCCACCTTTAAATAAGGCCTGTGATGCATTAGTACTGATTGCTGTAAGTAAAACTATTAGATCATTTAAGTTAATTGCGATAAATTCCACTCATGTGTCGAACGCACGATAACTTAAAGTCGTCTCGGCATATTTGTTTTTACACGTAAGCTTTAAATATTTAACATAATTTTATAAAACTTATGGGCTACTTTAACTTATGGGTTCGATTCCCACTCGAGGAGATGAAATATTTACTAAAATTTATATTTCCATTGCTTCGCCCTGCTGTCGAGGTTAAGCGCGGCGTTGAGTTCTGCCACTCAACACGCAATGCCTCCAGAGTTCGGCAGAAAGTGGAAAACGGAGTGTCTTAACAATAGTTTCCCTCTGCCTGTTCTGGTGTGTGCGGGATACAGCGTGAAGCTGTTTTTTTTTATAAAACTTATCTATTATTTTTACCTAATAATGTTTAAGCTGTATAAATTTAAAATAATTTAATAATGAAGTGAAAGAGGAGTTGCACAGATGAAAAAATCAGCTTCCGGGAAAAAAATATTATTTTTAAGATATCTCGATCTCTTAAGTTGATGTAATGGACGACAAAGATCAAGAGGTCAATTGTCACGCTGACTAATCAAGAAACGTTACACGGTAGTCTTACAAATATCTCATCGAGCATTCTATTTAATGTTTTACAAGGTCTTTTTATTAACGCTATTTAGTTATATAATAAATTTCATAATTTTAAATAGTATATTTTAATATAAGATATAATATAAGATAATATTCTGATGAAGTTATCAAAAAATTACCTTTTTTTTCAAAGATTTACGCTGTACATATACCAGAAAAAAAAGAAACTAGTGCTAAAGATAAGTAATATTTTTAGTTAAAATAGTATTTAGATTAAGTTACATATGGAAAAAAAACACTTAGTAAAAGATCTACAAGAGTTAAAATTGAATTATATTTGCAATATTAAATACATTTTTGCCTCGTTTGTCACATAAAATATATTGAAAAAAAAAATTTTTTTTACGTGTATTGGCTAACACGATGAATATTTCTAATTATTATTTTTGTACTTCAGTCATCGTTGTAGTATAATTGGGACGTAAGTTTCTGAATGCCTTGATTTTAAATTCAGGTTTCATTAAGGGATTTTTTTCAATTTACATATTGTGTCGACAACTGTCGACATTTCCACGGCGAAAGTGTCACACAATATTTCTATAAATAAAAAAATAAATAAATCAGCTTCACACTGTATCCCGCACACAGCAGGGAGGCATTGCTTGTTAAGTGGCAGAGCTTAACGCCGCGCTTTGCCTCGATACCAGAGCGAAGAAATGGAAATATAAATTTAAGTAAATATTTCTAAAATGTTGATATTTTATTATTTGACTGACTCTAATCGTATTTGAAAGATAGAGGATAAGGAAGAGAACATACAGATCTTATGTTCTTATAGTATGTATATGCAGATATATGATGGTATACGTACTTATAACAAACAAATATATAGTAGGACCTTATGAGAAATTAGGAAAACGAAATTCAAACAGAAGACTGAATTAGAAAAATTACAAAAGTGAAAGGCTGGAACGTTACCGATGACATTCTGTGGACAAGGTCGTCAAGTTGTCCTAACGGAAATTGATGTAAACTCATAGTAATCAACGTATCCTGGCTTATAAACATAAGCGAGACATACCTTAGTATATAATACTTTTTTAATGTAATGTCCATACCATATTAGTCTTTAGTGCATTTTTTTTAATGTCAATAGAGTATAAACTGTAATGAAACATATATAATTTAAAATTTCCAATAAAAACTTGTCTATGAAATGAAACTGCACCCACAGTTAATTGAGCAACTAGAACTCTTTTTTTAGATAAGAAGTTGAATTAGATTCACTTTTTATAAGTGTGGCGTTGATTTTTGCCTTTTCATTTTCTTTCACAATTTACACCATATGCTAGTGTAAATTGTGAAAGAAATTACGGTCGTTAAGAATCAGTTTACTTCGTATAGTAAAGTAAGTGGTGTTTTACTACTATTTTACTTACTTTTAGCAATTTTAAAAGTTATATGAAAAGGGAGAAGAATGAAATTTCTAAATATGTTTTAATTGTTTGAAATAAGTAAAAACTTTAGATATACCATCTATAGACTAGTACTTGCTAGTAAAAAAAAAATCAGCTTCACGCTGTATCCCGCACACAGCAGGGTAGGCAGAGGGAACCTAGTGTTTAGACACTCCGTTCCGTAGTACTTACTAGTACTTTCATATAAAAACTTAAATGCCTCCTTAGAGCTTTATTATTAGTAATATCAAAATTTGTATGAAAAGTAAGAAAAAATAAATTTCTAAAGTTTTAAATTGTTTGAAATAAGTGAAAACTCTAGATATATATACCATTTATAGACTAGCACTCAGAATTATCTACTTAAATATAAAAACTCAGTTGCCCCAATACCGGCTTAGAGCAATCTGTGTCACACACTTTTTTAACATATGCAAACATACCAAATGTGTTGTATATATGTAATACTCTACTGTTACTATTTTGTAAGTAACCTTGATAGCTCAGCCTTGAACGAAATAAGCTGTTTAACTATTACAATAATTTCATAATTATTAATATTAAATTTTGTTAGAAATTCGTTTTTGTTTCCTATTTACAAAATGACAATATGGTAACATTTCAATTTAATTAATTTATACGAAACGAGCTGAATAAATTAATTTAATTTTAATAGATTTAAATAAATTATAAATGATTTATTAAATTTGCGTTCGTATTTATTTATAAATATAACGACAGAAAGTAAAAGGAATAAAAAAATGTTTTTGTAATTAAATTTATTCATTTGAGTTTTTAGATAGTTGCTGTGTAAAAAAACATGTAAATATATACTTTTTTAGAAACATATTATGAAAATTTGAAGGTCGTGGGATCTGAACCCGCGTCTCGTGGAAATCTTCAAATCTCGCTACGTTCAAATTTTTATACGTTTCTAAACAAGTATATTTCATTCCTAAGTGTGGAATAACACTTTAAAAAAAATATGAAAAAGGTAAATATATATTTTTAAATGATTTTATTTCAATCAAAATGAGAACTTTTAACAAAAAAGTCATTGTTGCGTTTACTAAAATAAAATTTAACCGTTCTTATAGATATCATCATAATTGGTTATGTCACATCAAACAATAGTTCAGTCAACTTGAACAGATGTTTAAGAGAAAGTAAACTTTAAGTTTATCGAAGTAGAGTGTAATTTCAAGTACGCTATATTTCTTAGCTTGCCTTTTGACCTATGAGGTATACACTTTCGCTTCTAAAGCGATACAGATTATGTTACGTTTTGTTATCGCTACTTGTTTTCTAATTAGAACCGGAAAAGTAGTATTATATGTATTTAATATTAATATGAAGATATTATTTATCGTAGGGAAATTTTATCTGTCTGTCTGTTTACTAAGATATATATGATTAAGTTAATGTAAAAATAAATGTTCCAATTAAAGAAGGATAGAACTAAGAATATGCCCATATAAAACAAATCTTTATGGAAATATTTAAAATTAAGATGTGGTTTCAAAGACAATTTTCTACAATTAAAATGTTCATTTTGTGAATGTTTAAAATGTCCACTTGTCCAGCAATATTGCATACATTTTTAGAAATTATTTATTTGGTTTTTTAAAATATTAGATCGTCCTAATACTTATATTTATTTATAAAAAATATTAGGATGTAACTAAAAAATTTATTTTATATCTATCCTTAAATATATTCAATAAATATCATAAGAAAATATTATATAAAGGATAAAATATTAAATAAAAAATATGATATTAATATACAAATATACTAAATTCAGTATATAAGTATTTTAATAATAGGCATAATGTACTTATTTAGAAAATGTATAAAAAATTGAACGTAGTGGGATTCGAACCCGCGCCTCCTGGTGACCGGCCAAGTCGGACGTATGGCTTAATGGTCAGAGCACCTGATCGGTTTCCAGGAGGCGCAGGTTCACGTCCCGCTACGTTTAAATTTTTATACGTTTTCTAAATAAATATTTTTCTTTCCTAAGTGTGGAATGACACTTTAAAAATGTTTAAAATAGGCATCATATGTTTAATTCAATCAATATTTTTTCTCTATTTCATTAACGTATCTACACTAAGTATGTTAATTAAAGAAATTCAAATATTTAATTAATGTCCTTTAAAGAAAATAAAAAAAATCGTTTATATACACGAATACTATTTTTTAAAACGCGCTACGTTTGTAGCTCGTAGCCGCTACGGTCTTATAAAAGAATTCAACGCGCTTTACCGATAACAAAAAAAAATACTTCCATTACATAATTGGAAATGAAAAGTCAACCAATATGAGGCATACATATTCAGAAAAGAAAATTATATATTAAAATAATTTGAGGCCAAAATACTACAGTGGATTATAAATTAAAAAAAACATTTTTTTTTTATTAATATGTTTTGTTAACAAAAAAATAAACCAAAAAAATATAATTCAATTAATTTATTTTATCTCCTAAAAAAAATAGTTTAAAGACCATTAAATGTATATTAAAATAATAAAAAATATATTTAAAAAAAAATACCTTGAAATCATCATGAAAACTGAAATACACAACACTAAAAAATTTTTCAGACACTACACGGCACCACTAGCTTCCACCGGTCATTATCGAAGACAAGTTGAGTTGTGCGTGTTGTCTTTACAGCGTCGGTGATAACACTGCCGGTGGTCGTCCAACGCGGACCTACGAAGCCTCTAGGAAAGAGAAAAGCACGTGACGACCCCAACTTTTGATTAGCTATATATAATATAATGGGTTGAATCGTCTGAATCTACTGGAAACAATATTAAACTTTATTGTGAATATAGAAATAGCTTTTGACATATTTAAATATTAAATTTACATTTTTATTGATTTTTAATTGCAATTATATAAGTTATGGTATCGTCGTAATGAACGCGATGAAAAATATGTATTGTGGTTACTTTCTATATTTCTGGGCTGTAGGAAACCAGTGTTTTTTTGTTGTTTTCTTTTAAAAATATTTTTACATTAAAGTGTTTATATATTATGCGATAATGCATTAAAGGAATATGGAATACGGAAGAAATAATATTTATTTTATTAGAAGAATAGGCCCATTAAAAAAAAACATATGATTATAACGACGATTTATACGATTTCCAAAGGGCGTGAGTTCAAATCTCGCACATAAATATTTTTATATCTTTTAAAAAAAAGTATTTTTCTTTTCTCTAAATGTGGAATTCAAAGATAGTAAAAATACACTTATCTTTTACTGATGTTTAGTAGGTACGCCTAATAGATGCTAACGAGTACTATTGATATTGCAAATTTAACAAGTTTATGCTAACTTCTTCTAACGGTATTTTCAAAATTATTTACCATTTTAGATTTTATAGACGTTAAAAATTTAAAATAACCAAAATTAATTCAATAATAGATTTTCTAAGCATGATAGTAGTTGGTTCAAATCACATTTGGTCGCATATTCATGTTTATTATATTTGTATTGACATTTGATCAATAAAAATCGCACCATGTTATACTGTATCGATTTCGAGTAAATTTCTCCTAAATCGGAACAGGAAGGAGGTGGCAAATGGATTTATTTATTACTAGGCTACTTTTTGTAAAGAAAAGTAATAATTTAAATTCTTTGCAAAATCTAGATTTTATTGTGACTACTATTGAACCGATTTTAAATATTAAGCTTAAATATCTTTTATCGCATGCGCTGCGGAAAATGTTGAATATGGAACAAAAAATATTCTACAAATATCTACTTATGTAGAAAACACATAAAAATTTGAACTATTAGCGGAAACCGACCAGGCGTTCTGACCACAAGCCATACGGTCTCATCAACGTCGATTTTTTATACGCTTGTTACAACTTATTTATGTTGTTATCATCTCTGTATCTCTTAAAAAATCCAATCCAGAAAATCTATGTATTTTATAGTCACCTACAAATACCATGGTTAACGTAGTGTGAGGCCAGACGTGGCGTAGGGGCACAAAGTGTGACTGTAAAATCGACTGGTTGTGGGTTCGATCTCCGTTTGCAGTTATTTACATTTATATTTTCATTCGAGGTAAAGCGCGGCGTTGAGCTCCGCCACTCAACATGCAATGCATCCAGAACTCAGCGGAAAGTGGGGAACGGTGTGTTTTAAAACTAGGTTTCCTCTGCCTACCCTACTGTGCGCGGGATACAGCGTGATTTAATTTTAACGTACTGTAAATTGAAGCTTAGGTTAATGTTGGAAACAAAAAATAAAAACCTGAAATATCCATACTAATATTATAACGGCGAAAGTCACTCTTTGTATGTATCTGTGATGGCGTTACAGACATACAGACAGAGTTAACTTTCATCCAGGCCATCACGCTCAAACCACTGAACCGATGTGATTAAATTTTATGCATAGATACTTAAAGATCTAAAGGCATAAACGTAAGCTACTGCTTTTTTCTCTTATTTAAAAAAGAAATAGAAATGTCATCGGTTTACGCAAAGGTCGCTGAAAATTAGCTTTCTGAATGTTTACTTTTGGCCGGCTCAACTTTAAGAGATACATTAAAACAAAAAAAAATCTACTACCTCTGAAGATTGACATCATTTTTATATATTTTATTTAATTTTATCAGGTTATTGTTAATGTTCTTTGTATTAATAATTTGTATTAATCCTTTACAAGATAAAAGTATAATTAAATCAAAAAAATACAAAATAATTATAAAATCTTCCATCATGCACCCCACGATGGTAGGCTTACTCGCAGCGACCTCTACCAGCCCTTTTGAGAGCTGCAACATTCCATTGAGAACCGGCGCAAGAAACGAGGCGGGAGTTATTTTTTTTAAATCAATTTTAAACAAATACATATTTAATTATCTGTGAGAAAAGAAAAAGAAGTGACGGTTGTGTCAATTTTCATATATTTTCGATACATAACTGATGCTTAAGAGGTTATTTGTTATTATTGTTAACTCTATTTTTTTGGGATTTTTTTATTTCTTGGTTAGATAATAGTTAAGTATTTTTTTTCCTTTTTTTATTCTAGTTCTGGTTAATATATGTAGAGGAGTGTCAGAGAACGGAGTGTGTTAATACTAGGTTCACTCTACCTACATTGCTGTTTGCGGAATACAACGTGGAGATTTATTTAATACTAAATACACTACAGATATACATATATATAAAAACATGAATACTTTCGTCATCTTGCGTGCGAAGCCGCGATTAAGATGCTGATGTAATATATATAATATCACTAATATTCTTCTTCTTTGTCGCTTCACTCTTGGCAGAGCGGTCGTGGTCGTCCTTTTTAAAGGTTGGCGGTGCGCCACACAGTCCGACAAAATTCTACGCGGTTGACTGTCTGCCTGGTACATTCATAGAGAGCAGCCTTCACTTGGTCTGTCCATCGCATGGCGGATCTGCCGCGTGGCCTGCTGCCCTCAACTTTTCCCTGAATCACATGGCGTTGCATGGAAATATCACGTTGACGAGAGATATGTCCGAAAAAAGTGAGAATATACCTACGCTTCACTAATATACCTACCCTTAAAATTTTAACAGCAATTGACTGACAATGCATAACCGACAATATTATACGAAAAAAGTGAAAACTCTTTGACTTTATAAAAACACAAATATAAGATTTCCTAAAGTTCCTAAGGGAACGAGAAATTTATGCCAATGTCAATGTGTCCATAATTATATAAGTTAATGAATGTGAAAAAGACGATAGTCATGTGAAGATTATAGAGTACTGTACAAAGTTTGAAAACGGCATTGTGATTCGACATAGAAAATGCAATGTAAAAATGAATATAGGGATGAGGACGAGATATAACTTTTCAAATCTTAAAACAACTGGACAGATGTGTGAAAAATAAAAGAACATATTAACGAAACTTGAAATATTAATTTTATCTGTAGAAGAAATATAATTTTTATAAAAATATTTGTAAAAACAAAACCCCCGACTGTATAAAACTAAAAAAAAATAAACAAGCCCAATGCGGGGTTCCTGGTAAACATTTTATTGATTGAAGTATTACTAATAGGTCTAATAAAACTGAACTATATATTATATATTTATTATGTGAGTATGTGTGTAATTGTGTATGCGTATTTATATCTGTTATGTATATATTTAATATTGTTATCATTATTTTTTTTAATTATTCATTACAATATCTCCTATAGTTATTATAGTTAGTAAGATTGTATTGTAATATCACTTTTATTTCTATTGTTATAGTAAGTAGTGGATAACGGTGTGATTTGTACATAGATTAAGTTTATTA
>JAATLQ010035076.1:26568-38341 GCA_013421005.1 Heliconius erato x Heliconius himera | reverse complement strand
ATAAGTAGGAGACGTTGTAGAATCACTTTATTGTTGGTTTGTATTCCCGCTTGTTTAGATTATTTGTCTTAAGATTGCGTGTAATTAATATTAAATATCCAGGTTCTACGGTTCATTGAAAATTAGAAAAAAATAAATTTACCAACCCGAAAGCCACCACAAACCCACAGCTTACCAAACCAAAGAATGAAAGCATTTATGCATAATTTTTGTTGCATTTTATATAAAATTTGGTACGTTATCAAATTTTATAGGAAACTTCCCGTGGACCTACAATTATTAGGAAGTAGGTAGAACTTACAGTATCTACCAGAAACCGAAATCAAAACGAAAAGTAGAAACTTATATCGGAAAAAATAATTACAAACCTATATATCTGTAGTTAATTTCATATAAAACGGGTAGATACGCACGCAAACTTAAATTCATCAATATTTATAAATTGTAATTACCTTTGTCTTACAATTATGAAATTGATACGGAACCCTCTTTGGATGAGTATCATTAGCACGTGACCAGTTTTTTGTCTACTTAAAATTTCAGATATTTATATAAAATATGTAACATCAAATCATTTTAATAAATACCTTTCACTGTTACGAAATGTGGTTTAATTATTTTTCTATTGTGTTATCTGTTGAAGTGAATTTTGATAGTCAAATAATTGTATAATTCACAAATTACTCTCCCAGACACTATTATGTTACTGCGCTACGGTATATAAACACAATAATGTATACTTTATAAATATCCAATGGACTGGAAAAAGCGACAATCTAAACTTACCTATAATAGTAGAAATTAAATCATCTTCGTTACAGCACTATCAGAAGGGGCATTCAATTAGAAATAACGAGTCGAATTTGATTATGTCGGTGAATCGAATAAGTTCTCGGTCATTGCGCAAAATCGATGATTTTGTTTAACGATTGAGAATGCAGTGCTCGTATTTTTCGTAACCGGGTGCAAGTGTCTTAACACTTTTTATGCGCGTTACATCCAAAAAGACCGACAAAGACGCCCTAAATATTTTTTAGTTGTGAAATGACCGACGGGTTCCGCTTTATATTTAATTTATGTTGACACGCCGGCGTTGGAAATCCTTGATATGTAATTTATATGTAACTAATGTGATAGATGCCGATGGGCATATTAAAGTTGAGATATTATTTGTACAAACACATTCACTTTTTGTTTGTGAGCCGTTTTATAAGATGTAATATGATTTTAACGACTCATTATATGATCATATTGAGACCGGTACGATATTGGTACAAGGGCACAAGCGCGACTGGAAACGGCGGTTGTGTGTTCGACACCCACTCCAGGGAATGAAATATTTTTAAGTTTTATTTCCTCGCTCTGGTAACGAAGCAACGCTCGGTGTTTGGTTTTCCCATTTATCACACAATGCCACAAGAATTCAGCAAAAAGTTGAAAATGGAGTGTTTTAGCACTAGGTTCCCAGGTTACTCTGTGTACCCTGTTATGTTCAAGAAAAAATATGATTTCATTTGTAAAATATGATGAAAAGAGTGTGACTTTTATAATATGTAACCTCTTTTTTAAATGTTTTTATCGTAATATTATGATATTTAATGACATTAAAAACTTTTCCTTACTAAAAACACAATTTTTATGTATATTTATAATAATATTTATATCTGATTAGATTTTTTATGTTACAAGATCGAAGATGAAATAGAATATTATTAAATATATTGCGTTACTGTCAATTTTTCTGTTTAACTGCAATACTACGCTTCATTAGACTTGCGATGGAGTATTTCAATCTTGATTTCAATAATAAGCATTAACATTAAACTACAGAATAAATATGAACAAATCACTTACGACACTTTCGACTTAAGATTTTTTTTTTATTTGAGATTTTAAAACGTTTTAAGATGTTACAACAATATGATTTTAAAGAGGAAACGGATATATTTTTGCATATTTTGTTGTTCCCTTCGTTTATTTTATGAATATAACTTTTTTAATAAAAGCCTTACCACATATATACTATAACCAGAAATGATAATATTTATAAGATTTTCATATTTTTAGTTAAAAAAAAAAACTAAATTTTCTATGAGTGTCTCAACTAACAAATACATGAAGTGCTGGTATGGCATATGATGCGTTTTAGCGCTTATCAAAACATTTTACTTAAATAAAAAAAAAAAAACATTAAAAAAAAATCAGCTTCACGCTGTATCCCGCATATAGCAGGGTAAGTAGAGTGAACCCAGTGTTAAGACACTCCGTTCCCCACTTTTCGTCGAAATCTGGAGGCATTGCATGATGAGCGGTGGAACTCAACGCCGCGCTTTGCCTAAACATCAGAGAGAAGAAGAGAAAGGTTTAGTTTTAATCCATACCTATATTATAAATTCGAAAGTAACTCTGTCTGTCTGTCTGTCTGTCTGTCTGTCTGTCTGTCTGTGCCGCAATCAGGGCCAAACCGCTAATTCAATTGTAATAAAATACTCATACAGAGATACTTGAGGGTCTTCGGATGAACATAGGTTACTTTTTTTCTCATATTTGTAATATTGTCGATATATACTAATATATTAAAATATTTTTTAATTTGACAGGCAATTTATTCCGCCATGTTAATAACAACCGACCGTTGCTAAGCAACGGTTTGCAAAGTTTATTTGTTGTTATATACAAACGTCACCCAAAATGAGCTTGCTTAATGCATACATGGCATGCGCCGACTCAACCTTATGAGATACATAAAAATAATGTTTTACAAAAATATTGTTCTTTAAATAATGTTTAAAAAAGTCCGCGATACATGTTGATATGATGTTTATCTCTGAAGCTTGAGCAAAGTAACAGAGTAACAACAAGTAACCATTTTAATTAATTTACTTTATATTTATCGGGTTTTGTTGTATGTATTTTCTATAATTTGATATTGATCCTTATGAAAATGAATATAATAGTCACTTTTAGCATTTCGTCTAGATTAAAATTATAGTTCACTGTATAACATTCTAATACGTAATTAAGGAGATGTCACTGATTCGAAATGACCTAGCCTACGAGCGGCATAGTATGACCGACGGGCGGGCAGATGACTTTGACGGTTTTGTAAATTTTCATACATTTTCGAACTACTGTTAATTTTTATGTAATTATTTGCTGTTTATAATAAATTTTTACTTTTCTTTGGTTCTTCGCTTATTCGAGTATTAGTTAGATTTTCATTAATTTCTTGGTGTGGTGTAAGTGGCGGCCCCGCGGGGCATCCGTATAATATTATTTAAGTATTAAGGAGAGAATTGTTGGTTATTTCATCTTGGTTGGATGGTTATCTACACCGTTGTTATACACTTAATAAATTATGGTTTTAGTTTTTTGGGATTTTATTTGATATTGCTCGCAAAACTTATCATATTTAATGTAGAAAGGGTTTTAGTTATTTCATATAGTATCTATGTACGCGCGCAAGAAAACAAAATTATTAATAGCTGGTTTTGTTTAGTTTTTTATTAATATTTTACTATGGTTACGTTTACTTATATTTTTTTCATTTAAATTAGTTAGATATTTTCAAAAACAATTTCCTAAATATATCTATAAGCATTCGTAAAGTATAAGCGGGCGAAGCTGCGTCCGGGTCCGCTAGTTACTTATATATTAAAAAAAACACATAATATGAAACGTATAAAAAAACCATTTAAGTTTCCAATTAATATACAGACTTCATGCAAGTAATTGAAACTAAACTGGTGTCAATTCTTAATTACACCTGTATTATAATCGTTGTTAGTTATTACTAACAGTGTATCTACAATATGAATTCTCTACATGCCTTATTTGACGGTATTGCTCCATAAAATTAAGATAAGGCCTTATTAAGCAACTATGCTTGCGCTGAGACTCAGATATATTATGTGGTCAATAATTATAGTAAATCCTTTGAAAAAAAACTTAAATCAATTAGCTTCACGCTGTATCCCGCACACAGAAGGGTAGGCAGAGGGAACCTAGTTCTGGAGGCATTAAGTGTGGAACTCAACGTAGAAATGAAAATATAAATGTAGATAAATATTTCATTTCCTCGAGTGGGGATCGAACTTACAACCAGTCGATTTTACAGTCACACTTTATGCCCCTGTGCCACGACTGGCCTCGAATTTAGTTTTTTAATTTCAATAATAACTGTTTTTGGTTCTATGTTACTAATTAATACTAACAAATGTATTTTACAATTTTAATTATCATTAAAATTGTAAAATAGATTTAATGATAATTAATATTGTAATACAGATTTGTTCGAGTGAATGTATCCTTCAGTGTGATGCAAATTCGCTAGCTATTTCCAGTTGTAAAACCCATGTGCGGCAATTTGAAATACATTTCGTAAAAATAGAATTAAAATAAATTATACAAAACATGTTATATTTTGTTTTTTTTGTGTTAAGACACTCCGTTCCCCACTTTCTGCCGAATTCTGGAGGCATTGCGTGTTGAGTGGCAGAACTCAACGCCGCGCTACCAGAGCGAAGAAATGGAAATATAAATTTAAGTAAATATTTCATCTCCTCAAGTCTGGATCGAACCCACAACCAGTCGGTTTACAGTTAAACTTTGTGACGTGCGTTTCTACATAAAAGTAACATATTTTTCTATAAAAAAAAGTAAAGTGAAATGAAAAAAATATATAATAAATAATATTTCTAATGCTTAAATGATGTGGTATATTTTTAATTAACTATTTTGTTCGTTAATCTACTGCAAACTTACTAATTAATTTACTACAAAAGATAGAAAAAAAGTATTGTAGTATTAAAACCTCTTTGCAACAATTTTTGAAATTATGAAATATTTATAAAATATTTACCGTATATTATCAAACTGCCATAAGTACCTATATACATGTTGGTGATCACAAATTACTGTCTTTATTAACGCCCACGCTGTCATTAGCGTTTAACCTGATTTTATATAATGAAATAAACAAGTTGTTTAGAGCAGTTAAAGTTAATTAATTTTATAAACTGCTAAATGTACCTTTAAGAATATTGAAATTAATTGTATTTTTCATATCACAATGAAAGATTTTAATGAAAATCTCATAATAATTATATTATATAAATAAAGAAAAATATTACGATTTAGTTTTTCTTAAAATAATTTTAGATTGCAAATAAAAAATTTAATAAGCAAATTTTATACTTTACAGACCTAAGTAGGTTAATCTTGTGATTAACAATGTAAAATTTCACTTTAATGATGAAGATCATCTTTATTAATAATCACATGAATATATTCATAATTGAGTTAGTATCGATTCTTTTCTTCGGCTTTACTCGCATGTAGCAGGGTGGCCTAGTGTTAAGACACCCCACTCCCCATTTTCTGCTGAATTATGGAGACATTGCGCGTTGAGTGGCGGAACTCAACGCCGCGCTTTACCCTGACACCAGAACGAAGACATGAAAGTATTAAATATTACATTTCCTCGAGTGGGAATCGAATTCACAACCTGTTGCGAATTTTCAATCATACGCATGAGTCCCTGCGCAACGATTGGAATCAATCGTTACATTTCTTATACATAATTAAAAATAAATATATAATTTTTGTTTAAAAAGAAAGAAATATTGGTCATTACCTTATTGATTAAATATGATTTATATACATATGTGGACTGGTGTTACGATATATTGATAAGACAAATCGACGTTTAACAGCCTAATATATATCGACCTCGGACTACATTGAAGCCTGTTCGTGTACGAGCCATTTGAATTAACAACGTACGTACGCAAGGCTGCTGAAGACTTAGACTTAATCACGTTTCACTTTAATGCATTTTTTTAATATTCGTATTAAAAAAGCATATAGTTTACTAATGTTTTTAGGTCTAGTGCTTTATAGATTTTTTTTATTGTACGCCTTTTTTTGTATATTTTTTTAATACTTTCGAAGTGTGTGAAATTTAGTGAGAAGTTCCCACCAGATTTTTTTTAGCTTCACGATGTATCCCGAATATACCAGAATTCGCAACAGGCACCTAGTGTTAAGACACTCCGTTCCCTACTTTCCGCCGATTTTTTTTCTATTTTAGGCATGTTGAATTTTGGAACTCAACGTCGCGCTTTGGTTTGTTACCAGAGCTTACTTAGTAATTAAAATATTAATAAAAATCACTTCCCCAAGTTGGAATCTACCCACAACCGCGTTTACAGTCACACACTTGCGCCACTGCGCCACGACAGCCTCATGAATCATTTTTTTTAGCTTCACACTGTATCCCGCACACAGCAGGTTATGCCCATTTTTTGTCCATTTTTTTAGCTTCACGCTGTATCCCGCACCCAGCAAGATATGCAGAGGGAACCTAGTGTTAAAACCCTCCGTTCTCCACTTTCTGCCGAATTCTGGTGGCTTTGCGTATTGAGAATCATGGATCATGTGATTAATTATTATAATAATATTGTTATTTAGTACGAAATGTTTTAAATAAATAACTTATTTTGTAATTGTCAATAACACAAGATCAGAGAAGATCTAGAGCAGTCCCCAATGATTTCCTACATTCGCTGTTTTGCATAACCGTTATTTGCTCAACAAACTATAGTCGAATTACTTAATAATGGCATCGTGAGTACAGGCATTGTTAGAGTGTCTACAATACTCTGATGATCCGTGCGAGACAAGGCGTTGCGTCAATTGAAAAGAAATTGTTTTTTAGATGTTATTTTTGCTTTCGTCTTTTTTTAACTTCGTTATATAAATTTATCAACAAAATTTACTTTAAATTATTTTTTCTTCGATTTCTGTGATAGTAAAAAAAAACATTTTGGTGGGTTTGTGGGTTGAGTGGCGGAACTTAACTCCGCGCTTTGCTACGACCAAATTAAAGAAATGAAAATATTAACTATTTCATTTTCTCGGGTGGGAATCGAACACACAAGCTGTCGCATTTACAGTCACACGCTAGTATCCCTGCATCACGACTGAGCTCTGAATATATATCTATTTGATGTGTTTGTTACACAATTCATATTTCCATTTCTTCGTTCTGGTGTCGAGGTTAAGCGCGGCGTTGACTTCTGCCACTCAACACGCAATGCCTCCAGAATTCGGCAGAAAGTGGGGAACATAGTGTCTTAACACTAGGTTCCGTCTGCCTACCCTGCTGTGTGCGGGATACAGCGTGAAGCTGATTTTATTTTTGTTACACAAAATTCAAGATTTCTCAAATAATTACTATAATAAACATACGAATAAATTTTCTCAATGCTATAATATTTACATATAAAACGAATATACTATGATACTTAGAAGTTAAGAATTAATTAATTTTAATGAATAATGTACTGATAATGTCAGTAATAAAAATTGTTTACAGTTATCTGCACCTGTTTAACTTATAATAATTAAAAGTAACTTTTTATATATTATAATGTATTTATTACGACTAAACTCAGTTGCATAAGAGTTAACCTTCATCTACTTAGAAGTTTAAATTCGTATAGGCGTGGCTGGCGTCCGTAAAGGCTGTAAACTTTGCTGCTTTTTCTAAATGTAATGAGATATATGTACATATTCAGACATACATATCCGCTTCTATAGTGGCTATTGATAATTTTTCTTTAATTTGATTTGATTTTTTTAGTCACAATGTACCTCACATGTAGCAGGATAGGCAAAGAGAAGTTATTATTTAGACATTGCGCTTTCCATTTCCTGCGAAATTTGCCGGTATTGCGTGTTATTACGGAACTCAACGCCGCGTTTTGCCTCAACGCTAGAGCAAAGAAATGATAATATTAAATATTTATTTGCTTCAAGTTCGATTCAAGCCACTTTTTACAGTCACACGTTTATGCCCCTGCGCCACGGCTGGCCTCTTGTTTCTTATATAATAATTTATAATTACTCGATATCCTCTTTATCTTAATCAGTTTTTTCAAGTTCATTTCGCATTTAGGAGAACGTAGGCAAAAGGAACCTAGTTTTAACATAATCACCTTACCACCCAAATTATTAAACTATCGGGTCTCAAATTTCCCCGAGTGGGGATCGAACTCACAGCTATTTTAACTTGTAGTCAAACGCTGTCCCACTTCGCTATCTTGGCGTCAGTGATATTACCTCAGTAGTATAGTTGTAAAAAATAAACCATATAAGGTAATTTGGTATCATTATATACGTATTGTGTCATTTTACATAAGGCAATGATAATATGATACTGTATTAAAGATTATTATATAATCATGGCTTATATAATATAAAAAATATATGCGAATTACATTTTTTTATTAATATTTTATTGCAGATATGTTAAACCACTTATATCTGTTAGCTATATGTTATTTTTCTTTATATCGAAATACTATCACTAACCTCTTTTTGATTTTAATTTAATATGATAATTCTTTGGTATCTTTTAACTCTATGTTTGTCAACTTTAGGATTTAAATTAAATTATGGATTAGTTTCACTTTTAAAACCTGCAAGTCTGTCTGTTAATATATTATTGCAAGTAATAAAATAAAAAAAAAACTTTTTTGTATAAAAAACTAAGAAGAAAACAGCTCTCAATCGAAACATACCATTACTGAATCGCGGTAAAAATGTGTTAAGATAAGAAACAATATTTAATATAAGGTAAATTGTTATACTAAGTTGCTATAAATATCCCAGCTTCAGTTAAGGCTATAACTGACTTTAGTTAAGTCAACAACTTTACTCTATTGACAGTACTAACAAACTGACAAATTGTGATTACCTACTGTTAAGTTTTTAATATATTTTTAGCGCGTTTTCCGCAATCAATTTAAGCAAGAGCACGTCTGGATTGTGAAATGGTGCAACAAGCTAATCTGCAAAAACAATATTACACAAGGTACTAGCTCGGGCCAAGTTTCGAGAATCTTTTCTTTAGTTACGCTTCTCGTTTGCCTCCGTATATTTGAATGCTACCAAACAAGTATGGAAGTCTCGACAAAGGAAACGAAACAAATTCGTCAACTTAACAAAGTAAGGTTTAAAAGATACATTTTAGGAGATGTTACGAGTTTCTCATGCAATAAATACTGCGATAAAAAGTGAAAGTGTTTTTTTTTTGTTTATCAGCTTCATGCTGTATTCCGTTCACAGTAGGGTTAACAGAGGGAACATAGTGTTAAGACAGTCCGTTCCTAACTTTCCGTTGAATACGGAAGTGTTAAGTGGCGGAACTCAACGCCGCCCTTTACATCGACACTAGAGTGAAGAAATGAAAATAGAAATTAAAAAAATAAATTATTTCCTCCAGTGGGGATCGAACCCACAACCAGTCACACTTTGTGCTCGACTGGTCTCAAAAGTAAAAGTATTATATAATTAATAAAGATATAACGATTGTAAGAGCATGAGGTCGGTTTAACCTCTTATAATTTGATGCCGTGAGACTGTAACCCTCGATTTAACTTGATTTTTCACGTCAATAGATAGATGAGGTGCGGACATGATGCAATTGCGGATAAACGTTCGTCATTATTACAATTATACGACCTAGTTACATAAATAAATTTGTTTGAATGATTTATGTTTTTTATATGTTTAGATGTAATGAGTAAATAAATATATAAAGAAACTTGAGTAATAACGTGACTGGTTGTGGGTTCGATCTCCAGTCGAGTTAGTGAAATATTTTCATTTCTTTATTCTCGTGTCGAGGCAAAGCGCGGTGTTGGGTTCCGTCACTTAACTAAGAATGCCTCCAGAATTCTGCAGAAAATGGGGAACCGAGTGTCTTAATACTAGGTTCTGCCTACACTGCTGTGTGCGGGATACAGCGTGAAACTGAAAAAATAAGAAACTGGAGATCAGTACTGTTTTTCTAAAGCGTAAATATTTACCTATGTTAATATATTCGATTTAAAAGCAATTCTATACGTATTTAATTATACACTTAAGATTATTAACTAATTCATTTCAAAAATAACATCGACTTAATATTTATAGGAATAGTTATGTAAATATGACTTTTAACTTTAAAATATATATTATATACAACTGGTTGCCTCCCGCAACTTCGGTTGCGTGAACTTTTAAGGGTAACCCTTGATGCCATTTCACTGTGTTTTTTAAAAAAATACTTATACAGTAATGTCAATTATTTCTTTTAATAATGTCACATAACCTTTTTAATGTTTATTTTTTTTTAATATTAAGCTGCTAAAATCAAGCTTCCCTAAATTTACACTCGTACATTTTTTTTGTCAACAGAAAGTGTTCATCATATAATATATATTCATATTACCCTAAGATAAGAAAGACGTGCTGTTGGGGTCCCCTTTTATGTAAACAGAAAATGGTGATTATGTTGATTAACTTTTGCTAAGACTCTTTATTAATATCTTTTATAGATTAGATAAGTGGAAAGGTTTTATATAAGGTATGTAAACTTCCGACTAACATCGGTCAAAATCAGTCTAGTAGTTGCGCGAAAAGTAAATAAAATACAGAAAGACAAAAATAAGAATAATGTACCATTGTACAATCCTATTTAGAAAAGACTCTTACATTCTACATTACTCCTTTAGGTTTGGAACATAACAGAAAATTAAATTTTCTGATTTAATATTTAATGGTCATCATAGTAAAAGATTATAAAGTTCGTATCGTCGTATATTATATAAAATTATCAGTAAATAAGCGAATGGAAACCAATATAACGAGACATTATATTAATTTACAATGAATTAATGCACCTGAACGTTGTTATTTATGCCTTAATTATTAATTAAAAAAAAAAGTCAATACGCTACTGCTTAACGTTATACATTATTAATTACTGTTATTAATTATATTAAAAAAATAGCCTTACACGTTACCGGATACTAGGGTAGAAAAAGAGAATCTGATGTCAAAACACTCTACTTTTCGCCCAAATACGGGACATTGCGCGTGGACTGGTGAAACCTAACGCCACACTTAGTGTTGCCACAAGGAAGAAATTAAACTATTTTTTTTCACCCTTGTAAAGTTGGAAGAAAGAAGAGTTTAGGAAGTTAGCGGCCAACCTACAGGATTGAAGAGCCACCCATAAAGAATCTTGGGCGCTGTCCCAATGTGCTACGATAGACTCTTCTTCTTCTTCTTAAAAATTTCCTGTATCATCCATTTCTATTTCCATTACAACAAAGACAAAACGCTTATAGTTGGTATCTTAAGACTTAAGAATATTAAAATTATCTATGCTATTGTTGAATCCTCATTATTTTATTATTTTTTTTTAATGAGGCCAGTCGTGGCGCAGCGGCACGAAGTGTGAGTGTAAAACCGATTGGTTGTGGGTTCGATCCCCTACTCGAGGAGATGAAATATTTACTTAAATCTATATTTCCATTTCTTCGCTCTGGTGTCGAGGTTAAGCGCGGCGTTGAGTTCTGCCCCTCAACACGCAATGCCTCCAGAATTCGGCAGAAAGTGGGGAATGGAGTGTCTTAACACTAAGTTCCCTCTGCCTACCCTGCTGTGTGCGGGATACAGCGTGAAGCTGTTTTTTTTTTTAATTTAATGATATTTTTTTAATTAAATCCCCTAAAATAGAGATCGCTCTTGGCTTTCCAAAGTAAATACGATACAATTTGGTCAAGTACGGCTCACATTTGTAATATTCATTGGTTTGCCAGCTTTCTGCAAAACTCGTTCATACGTTTCACAATCAGTCAATATGAAGTTGACCTGGTTTGTTTCATATCAACATTCCTGGCTAAACTATATTTTGCACTTGTGCCAAAATTGCCCATTT
>JAATLQ010035076.1:0-26558 GCA_013421005.1 Heliconius erato x Heliconius himera | reverse complement strand
TTTAATGATATTTTTTTAATTAAATCCCCTAAAATAGAGATCGCTCTTGGCTTTCCAAAGTAAATACGATACAATTTGGTCAAGTACGGCTCACATTTGTAATATTCATTGGTTTGCCAGCTTTCTGCAAAACTCGTTCATACGTTTCACAATCAGTCAATATGAAGTTGACCTGGTTTGTTTCATATCAACATTCCTGGCTAAACTATATTTTGCACTTGTGCCAAAATTGCCCATTTTAAGCTATTTTCCTCTTGAAATGATGTCGTATTCTTTCCTAATTTCATATATTTAGAACAATTGTTATTATTATAACGTCTATTGAAATACTTGAAAATTATATACTTAGTTTTGATACTTGGAAACACTTAAAATTTATAATATAATATGTACAAAGAATAAGATAAAAACAAAAAAAAAAATACCTTATGTTAATTTAAAATATAAATTAATACATGATAATTTATTGAAGTTACTAATTTATCCGTTGTGACTCAGTAGATTAGTATGTGACTGTAAACGTGACGTTTGTGGGTTCGATCCCCACTTGTGCCAAAGATTGTAATTTAAATTATATTCAATTACCCGTTTTGGTAGATAAAGGGCATCGTTGAGTTCCGCCACTCGAAAATTGGGCCAAAGTAAGCCATGGTATCTTAACACAAGGTTTCAAATGCATAGCAGGGTGTTATACGTGAAAAAATTTAGGATTTTTTTTTATAATGTGTAAACGTAAAAAAGAAAATAAAGATTTTTAAATTTATTAACATTTTCTTCTGGTGATTTCAAATTTTCCAAAGTTGCGTTCTTAAATTTTATTTTATTTTAAATTATCATTTTCATTTATAACAGATATATTTATGTTAAATCACAAAAATTGTTTCATTTCGTCCAGAGGGGATCGAACCCACAACCAATCGATTTCACAGTCGCATTTTGTGCCCCTGCGCCACGACTGGCCTCAAACTTTGTCTTGGTCTTGTAAACATTTATTTATAATATTTAAATTCTTATTGAAACTTTAAAGTACAAATCAAAGAATTTATTAAATGAATATAACTTTTTTTATAGTTTCCCATTTTAAATAAAATCAGATATCTATTTAAATACACATTGTTGTTCATAAACATAAAAACAGATAGATATACATAAAAGTTTTTATTCATGTAAATGGTAACTTGATATTATTTGTATATTTTTTCACAATCAAACTTTTTCAACTTTTGTTCAACTTTTACGTTGATAAAAAGATATTTTTACATAAGTACCATTTTTTTCATCAGCTTCACGTTGTATCCCGCACACAGCAGGATAGACAGAACCTATTGTTAATACACTCCGTTTCCCACATTCCGCCGTATTCTGAAAGCATTGCGTGTTGAGTGGCGGAACTCAACAACGTGCTTTGCCTCCACTCAAATAGAATAAATCTAAATAAATATTTCATTTTCTCGAGTAGAGATCGAACCCACAACCAGTCGCGTTTACAGTCACACTTTGTGCCCTTGCGCCACGACTGGCCTATTTTGCCCTATTTTCTTTGCCCTATTCTTTTCGTACTGCCCTATTTTGGATACATTTATATTCTACCCCACGAGATTATATTTTAGAGCATTGCTATGTTAATTGGCTAACGCATGTGTTGAGCACTAGTCAAATTCAAGAAAAAACACGGTCTCGAAACTAGAGCCGTTTAAGGTGATGTATTTCAAATATGGAACACTCGATTTGTAGAACTTGTACATACATACATAAAGTATAGTTTAATATAAAATAAAAATTTAAAATTCATAACAGGTGGACTGGTGACCAATCACATAATAGCCTCTAAATGTTTGTTTTATAGCAAGTATGTGTAAATGTAAATTACTTTTGAATGAGTGGTTTTAGAATTTCGTACCCTATTTCATTACATTTTAAATTGTACTTGAGGTCGGTCGTGGCGCAGCGGCACGAGGTGTGACTGCAAAACCGACTGATGGCGGGTTCGATCCCCACTCGAGGGGATGAAATATTTACTTAAATTTATATATATTTCAACACGCAATGCCTCCAGAATTCGGAAGAAAGTGGAGAACGGAGTGTCTTAACACTAGGTTACCTCTGCCTACCCTGTTGTATGCGGGATACAGCGTGAAGCTAATTTATTTAATTATTTTTTTAAATTGTACTTCCCGTTGGCCTACAGTCCTAAAATTGGTACGGAACCCTCAGCGGGCGAGCCTGACTCGCACTTGACCGTTTATGAGCATAGCTATGTCAAGCAAGTCAAGAATAGTGTGCAAGAAATGAAATATGCCGCCGCAAGTGCTAAACTAAATTACATCCTTAACAAAATATTGTCTTAACCAAAAGATTTTTTTATATTTTTAAAGTGTTATTCCACAAGAAAAGTACTTATTTAGAAAACGTATAAAAATTTGAACGCTGTGTTCAAATGCTGAGAAAAACGCTGGGACTCGAAGTAGTGGTTAGAGTACCTGGTCGGTTGTCAGGAGGCGCGGGTTCGAGCCCCGCTGCATTCAAATAATTATACGTTTTCTAAATTTTTTTTTTATTTTAATATGGTAGCTTCATTTCACTTCACTTCAAAAGGACAGAAGCTCTCCAATATTAGTATATCATGAAGAAAATCAATCCTCCTTCATTTTATATATAGATGTATAGTTATTGCTATACATGCTTTTCCGCAATAGTAAATTTAATAAATTATAATACAAGTTGTAATATGCAAGAAATTGATGCGAAACTAAAATTATTACATTCAAAAGTTTGCGTAAATAAAATGATTACGTAGGTGCTAGGACAGCTAATAGATATTAATCTTATTTGAAACCCGACTCCTGACCTTATCGGCAGTATGCACTAGCGTTAGATGTTACTTTGCACTATATTTTAGATTTAGACGAATATTAAACATCAAATATATTCTTAATCAATGATCTTATGGGTATTTATTATATGAATTAAATTTAAAAAATCAGAGGCAGAGGGAACCTAGTGTTAAGACACTCCGTTCTCCACTTTCTGCCGAATTCTGGAGACATTGCGTGTTGAGTGGCGGAATTCAACGCCGCGCTTTGCCTCGACACCAGAGCAAAAAAATGTAAATGTAAATAAATATTTCACTTCCTCGAGTGGGGATCGAACCCGCCACTAGTCGGTTTTACAGTCACACTTTGTGCCCCTGCGCCACGACTGGCCTCAGGCGCTAGGAATTAAATGAATGCAACAAAACTATTCTGGTCCTATACTTTAAATATGAAGCAGCATATGGAAATTAAAAATAATGTGCAATACATAGATATGTTGCTAGTCTAGAAAATATAATAAAAAACCTTAATATAAAAAGATCAGTTCGACACTAAAATATATCTAGATACGACAATGTGCTTACAAAATAATATTGTGTATATATTTTGCACGGTAGTTAAAACTGTCCCATTAGGTATAGAAGACTGTGACCTTTTCAAACCTTCTGCTCTAAAAAGGCAGCTTCACGCTGTATCTCGCACACCGCAGGGTAAGCAGAGGGAACTTATTGTTAACCTAAACCTAACCTAGTGTTACACTCCTTTCACCATTTTCCGTCGAATTATGGAGGCATTGGAAATATAAATTTAAATAAACATTTCATTTCCTCGAGTTGGGGATCGAACCCACAACCAGTCGAGTTTACAGTCACACTTTGTGCCCCTGCGCCACGACTGGCGCCTGCACCACGACTGGCTCAAGAAATGGTTTGAATTTAGTAATTTCCACGAACATTTTCCAGTACATTTATATATATTACGCATACAACATAGAAAACATATTGCCAAATACAATTTTAACGTTACGGATACTTCTCCTAATAGTATGTTACGGTAAGATAGATGCGAAGATGTTACGAAGCGATAGACCACTTGATGAAGGGCACCAGTGTTGGTGGGAGAACGAAAAGTGGATCAGCAAGAAGCTCTCAGTCATGTGACTGCGAAGGCCGGCCGCTCTGCTGATAGCGCTGGGATGCCTTGCACAGGCATTCTATTTGTTAGTTCTAAATATCATATAATTTTATGTATATTGTAAAAGATAATTAATTGTACTTTCTTCTAATTAGGTAAATACGTATATACATTTTTTTTTTTCATTTATGTTTTGCATTTTTTTTTCCATTTATGTGTTATTGGAATAATTTTAAATATTAAATAGATGTTAATTATCAATTTTGAGATCAGTCGTGGTCTGTAAACGCAATAATTTGTGGGTTCGATTCCTATTCGAGCAAATAAAACATTTTAAATTTTCTTTTTTTTGTTTTGCGTCAAGGCGAAAGAAAGGCAAAGCGCGGCGTTGACTTCCGCCCCGCAACACTCAATGTCGCCAGATTTCGACAGAAAATTTGGAGCGGAATGTCTTAATACTAGGCTACCTACCCTGCTTATCCTTTGCCTACACTTCTGCATACGAAATACAGCGTAAAGTTAAAAAAAATATAATTTTTCGTTCGTTGCTTACTTAATTGTAAACGAATTGCATGATAAATTGATAAAATTTATATTAATCAGCTTCACGCTGTATCCCGCACACAGCAGGGTAGGCAGAGGGAACCTAGTGTTAAGACACTCCATTTCCCACTTTCTGCCGAATTCTGGAGGCATTGCGTGTTGAGTGGAACAACTCAACGCCGCGCTTTGCCTCGACACTAAAGCGAAGAAATGGAAATATAAATTTAAGTAAATATTTCATCTCCTCGAGTGGAGATTGAACCCACAACCATTCGATTTACAGTCACACTTTGTGTCCCTGCGCCACGACTGGCCTCTATCTAATAAATTTATATTATTTAATTATAAATCGCAATGTAGTACTTCTATGCAATTATCGACCATTTAAACTTCAGCATAACGTAACTGGAACATAGAAATTAACAAATCTTCTCTCGTCACGATCAGAATCGGAATATTATGTTGAATACCTTTCAATTATCAGCCACTTTATTACCTTTAAACTATCTTGTTTTCGCAATCTTTTGGAGATTTCGCTTAGAATGTATCACATGATTTATATATATTTTTTACATCATCTCTAATGTTTCTTAATATTTTTTTCTCTTAACACAGTTTGTGGCAATTTTTTTATCATACTTATTAAGAAAACGTATAAAAATTTGAACGTAGCGGGACTCGAACCCGCGTCTCCTGGAAACCGACCAGGCGCTCTGACCACTAAGCCATACGTTCTCATCGAGCTACGTCGAAATTTTTATACGCTTGTTACAACTTATTTATGGTCCTAAGTGTGGAATAACACTTTAAAAATGTTTTAAAAATATTTTATTATCATTATTCGTTTGCCAAGCACCGATCTTGTAGTTTTCGTTAAGTGAATGGCGCCATGTTAGTTACAACTTAAAACACCGAAGTATAAAGAAAGAAGAAAAAAAAAAGAATACTTTTACTTTATTTAAATTTACTGTCGGTAATAAGAAATATGATTTACTTAAAATAAAAAAGCTTTTTATAAAAACTATTGTCCCATATTCTTTATATATTCAAAGCACGTGTAATTGCGTCAATTGATGCTGAGTGAGCGGTATATCCGTTTCTCAAAGGTCATACGTTCCAAGATTTTTATAACCGCATATGACTTTGGCTACTTACAAATTTCTACATTATTTCTCGGTACGTAATCTTTCTTAATTTGAATAAATTGGATTCAATAAAATTAAATTTGATTAAATCCCATTAAATTGTGTACTGTGACTGAGAAATGGAATAAAACTACCTACTTATGCAATATGATTTTGTTAAACAAAATGTATCGTTGGATTTAGACAAAAGTTACAAATGCATATAGAATAAATTATTTGCAAAAAAAAAATATTTTTTCCTTTTAAATTAATAAAATCTAAGCAAGACTAGCCACGTCTTTATCACCTTTTTTTATCGGTAGAAAACTATTATTATTTCTTATTAAGTCTCACATTTTGACGTCGAAAGATAAAAAACATTTAATTTCAATTAACAGCTAATTACTAATTATTCAAATTAGTGTGATTCAAAAGAAAACCTACCTACAGGACTCTAGTGATTAAATCAATATGAGTTTCTTTTATGATTGTATGTTCTCTTACTAGTAAGAACCTTAAGTTTCATTTAAAAGCATTATAAATCCTTAGAAAATATGGTTATTTCTTTTTTTTTTCAGCTTTACGCTGTATCCCGCACACAGCAGGGCAGGCAGAAGGGACCTAGTGTTAAGACACTCCGTACCCACTTTCTGCCAATTTCTGGAAATATTGCGTGTTGAGTTGAGACGGAACTCAACGCCGCGCTTTTTCCCTCGACACCAGAGCGAAGAAATTAAAATATAAATGTAAATAAATATTTTATCTCCTCGAGTGGGGATCGAACCCACAACCAGTCTTTTTTTGCATGCACACTGGCCTCATAGTACCTATAGTTATTTCATTTCTGAATAATATTTTATATAATAGATTGTAGAGATTATGCGAATTCTTTGAACTTATCAAGTTTAAATCTTTCGCGTGTAATATTTCTAGAATTTAAAGTATTCGTGTGTAGGCTTGGCGTTGTAAATGAAAACATTATTACTTAATGAGATAGTAGTATTGCGTTAGCTGCGCCGCGCCGGTTATAGTCCCACCTGTTGGTGCTTAGCAGGTCCACGATGGCTTTCCAATAGTTTTTATCAATAAAATGTAATCTATTTTGCCAAATACAACAAAAAAACTATTTTTATAATAATAAATTATGATTTTTTTCATTTTTTACTAAAATACAGATTATAGAGGCCAGTCGTGGCGCAGGGGCACGAAGTGTGTCAGTAACATCGACTGGTTGTGTGATTGTTTTATAATTATATTTTCATTTCTTTGCTCTGGTGTCGAGGCAAAAAACGCGGCGTTGAGTTCCACCACTCAACAAGCAAAGCCTCCAAAACTCAGCGAAAAGTGGAGAACGGAGTGTCTTAACATTAGAGTTCCCTCTACCTACCCTGCTGTGTGCGGGATACAAATGCTAAAGAGAAGCTAATTTAATTTAATTTTTTTACAGATTATCTTTACATGATTTCTTAACAATGATAGTTTTCAAAATCTTTGGGCCACGGTCAAATGACATGTACGTGCCGATGCATTGATTTGATAAGTGTTTGCTCTTGTTGGTGCAGGATAAGATCAGGCACTCGTTTTGGGTAGACGGTTTTAGCAACATTCTGGTAAGACACCCTTTTATAGAAACTATAAGTAATATAACTGTCTTATTTAAGTTTACCTTATTCGTATAACTTTTGATTTCATTCATAAATGTATGAAATACTTACTGGATTAGCTGCAAATTGTAATTGTTTTGATGAACTACTTTTTATTTCTAGTATTTGGTCCTCATGGTAATAGAGATCTTTTATACTATACAGAGTATGGATTAAGCATCTTTTTCAATGGAGTAATGTTTGAAAACTTCTGTGTTCTTATTTCCCAAACTTATCATTTTTATATTAATAAAATAGTAAGTAGGTCAGCCGTTGCGCAGCGGCGCAAAGTGTGACTGTAAAACCGACTGATTGTGGGTTCGATCCCCACTTAAGGAGATGAAATTTTTACTTAAATTAATTTTTCCATTTCTTCGCTCTGGTGTCGAAGCAAAGCGCGGCGTTGAGTTCTGCCACTCAATACGCAATGCCTCCAGAATTCGGCAGAAAGTGGGGAACGGAGTGTGTTAACACTCGGTTTTCTCTGCCTGCCTGCTGTGTGCGGAATACAGCGTGAAGCTGATGATATAGCTCGTGCCACACATAAAAAGATGAAATAAAGATCACAAATCTCTAAATCAACTTAATTTTATCTTATCTTTTCTTGTATCTTCATTAACAAGACGATCAAAAAGATAAAAACTAACGATTTGACGCCATTGAACATGGATTTTTGCATATCAAATTAGATATTCGATCCGCTCTAGATACCAATGATCTATGACATGCTGATACTAAAACGCTCGTGTCACGCATCGGGTATTGCACGTACTAGTATTATTAATCGCCAAGATAAACTGTCACTCGTCAGACGTATGTTTGTGAAACCTGTTTACAAAGAAGCCGTGTTTAGGTTGAAATTTATTAAAATTAGATTTAAGTTATATAGTTATATATTTTTGTTTGCACATAGTAGGTTAGGCAAAGGGAACCTAGCCCAGACACTCTGTTGCCATTAAGAGTTTTCCTTTCCCTCACTTCCACCGAATTCTGGAGGTTGTACAGGACATTATAGCTCATTTCTTTGTCTTGCGAGACAGCGATAGGACTTTGAATATATTACATATTTTTATATAACTTAAATGAAATAAATGTTAAATATATAAAAATTTCTCAGTACGCAGAAATAACGTCATTATTAACTAAGGTACGAACAAAATTAAATTTATTATAGCATTAAAAAAAATCAGCTTCACGCTGTATCCCACACGCAGCAGGGTAGGCATAGGGAACCTAATGATAGACACTCCACTTTCCGCCGAGTTCTGATTGCGTGTTGAGTGGCGGAATTCAACGCCGCGCTTTGGCTCGACACCAGAGCGAAAAAATTTAAATGTAAATAAATATTTCACTTCCTCGAGTGGGGAGCGAACCCACAACCACTCGATTTTACAGTCACACTTTGTGCCTCTGCGCCACGACTGGCCTCAACTATGGCATTAAAGTTTTAGATAAAAAAAAAATATTATCATTCCACAGGAAATTAATGTAATTAAAATATATTTAATAGTGCAAGATATTAACTGCTACATTTTCAATGTAGATTGTTTTATAGGAGTAACTTATCAAACTTGTTTATAAAGAAACCGTGTTGTGGTTAAAATATATCAAAACTAGATATAAATTTTATATAAATAGTTATTTTTTTTTTCTTTTTTATCAGTACCTGCACATAGCATGGTAAACAGAGGGAGCCTGGGAACCTAGTGTTAAGACACTTCATTCCTATTAAGACTAAGATAAGATAAAAAATAACTTCACAAAAATTAGGGCCCTTCTCATAGTGCCATATTTTGCCGTAAAGAGGTTGGTAAATAATTAAAAAGGTAATAAACTGTAATATCTTACTCATCTCTATATATAATAAGACAGTAAAAATATTTTGTCTGTACATTTAGTAATTTTGACTGAAATGGATAGAGGGACACTTAAAAAGAATAATAGAAAGCAAAAAGATTTTTTTTAAATTTCTTGTCTGTCTGTCTGTCTGTCTGTCTGTCTGTCGACATATTTTTGTCCGCATTTTTATCTGAAAGTACTGAACCGATTTACTTGAAAATTTCACCATTTGCTTTGTTTTAACTCAACTTAGGTACTAAAGTTTAGTTCATCAAAATCGGTTCATTAAAAAAAAAGTTATCGTCATTTGAAAGAAGTCGTAATTAATTCAACACTGATATAAAGAACGATCTTCAAAGAAATATCAAGTAAATACAAAGATTTTTTGGTTGGTTCGTTCATATAATATATGTAACTAATTTAAAAACTGTACAGGAGTTAATATGCAATTATTACAGTTATTTTACAAAGAATATTATGAATCCTTCAAATCAATAATTTAACATTTAAGGCTGTTTCCGAATGAGTAAATTAAATTATTCACTGACATCAGCACATTTAACTGACTATATTATATAGGTGAAAAGAACATAAAGTTACAAAAATATATACGTGTAATAAATAATTAGCTTTATAAATATTTTATAAATATCAAATATCAACAATGGTCGTATTTTTTTATTTAAAACAATCAAAAATTCTTTGACGATAATGTCGTAAAAAAATCATATTAGAAGTCATTATAGTTGTCAATCAATTCTGCTTATTAAATCAATAATCATGTATTTTAAGCGGGCGAAGCCGTGGGCGTGCTGCTAGTGTTAAATAATTCAAAGGTAAACGAGTGGACTTATTTATTGAAAGAGGTAATGAAATATTACTATTACTTAAAATGTTATATTTTGAAATATTTTTATGTGTTTAGAGGCCAGTCGTGGCGCAGGGGCATAAAGTGTGACTGTAAAATCGACTGGTTGTGGGTTCGATTACCACTCGAGAAGATGAAATATTTACTTAAATTTATATTTCCATTTCGTTCTGGTGTCGAGGCAAAGGGCGGTGTTGAGTTCCGCCACTCAGCACGCTATGCCTCCAGGACTCGGCGGAAAGTGGGGAACGGAGTCACTTAACACTAGGTTCCCTCTGCCTACCCTGCTGTGTGCGGGGTACGGGTTACATATTACTACTAGTATACTTATAGATACATGTATCAACTAAAGTTTGTATTTCACCTTTCACATAGAGTCGTAACGCAACAGACCATCTGTTTGTATTTAGGTTTATGACTCTCATGATTTGTAAGTTAGCCCTGTTTCGTTATTAACTAATTGATGTAATTTATATATATGTTAAGAATATTACATGTAATAATAAGGTAAAATGTGTACGGATCAAATGTCTGTAATGGTATTGATCTATTAAATAAAAATGTTTCTAGAGTTATAAATTGTAAATGTAATCCTTATCTAGTATAGTTCATTAACACAAATAATAATAAAAAAACCAGTCAAGTGCGAGTAGGAGACGCCCACCGAGGGTTCCGTACAAATTTCACGACTATATGTCAATGGGAAATACAACTTATAAAACTTAAGTATGAACACATTTTGCATGAAATGAACTACAAATACAAGTTGTAGTTTGTAATGTTTTTTTTAAATACCTATAAATTTTAGTTTTTTTTCTTTATTTGTATTCTAAGTTTTCACCTCACGCCAAATTTAAAATTATAGCTCCATGGGAACCAGGGGAAAAGTACCCTATAGATTTTAATTAAGGAATGTATTTCATATAAAATACTAGCGGACCCGGACGCGGCTTCGCCCGCTTGAACTATATGAAATTGTTTATGAAATTGTTTTTGAAAATATGTAACTAATTAAATTGAAAAAAATTATAAGTAATCAAAGTAAAATATTAATAAAAAAACTAAACAAAACTAGCTACATTATCAATATTGTCAAAGTAAAATAAATATTTAAAAGAATTAAAATTAAATGTGTTGTGCTATGCTTTTGCAAGTCCATGTAGTTATTTACATAATATTCAAATACAATAAAAAAAAATATATTATTTGTCTCTGTCTATTTCCCCGAGCTAATATCCAGAATAACTGTTTTTTATTGGACTTTCAATGATCGATTTTACTGATTTACGCGGGAAAATCTTGTTACTCGTTTTCCTTGCGCGCGTACATAGATATTATAGGAAATAACTAAAGTCCTTTCTACATTAAATATGATAAGTTTTGCGAGCGATATCAAATAAAATCCCAAAAAACTAAAACTACAATTTATTAAGTGTATAACAACGGTATAGCTAAACATCTAACCGAGATGATATAACCAGCAATACTTTCCTTAATACTTAAATAATACTATGCCGATACCGCGCAGGGCCGAAACTTACACAACACCAAGAAATTAATGAAATTCTAACTAATCTACTACTCGAATAAGCGAAGAACCAAAGAAAAGTATAAATTAATTATAAACAGCAAATAATTACATAAAAATTAAAAGTAGTTCGAAAATGTATAAAAATTTACAAAACCGTCAAAGTCATCTGCACGTTCGCGTCGGTCATACGTGACATCTCCTTAATTATTTATTAGAATGTTATAACAGTAAACTATAATTTCAATCTAGATGAAATGCTAAAAGTGACTATTATATTAATTTTCATAAGGATCAATATCAAATTATAGAAAATACATACAACAAAAACCCGATAAATATTTTTTAAACGCGGACTTTTTTAAACATTATTTAAAGAACAATATTTTTGTAAAACATTGTTTTTATGTATCTCATAAGTGATGTATGCGTTAAGCAAGCTCATTTTGGGTGACGTTTTCTTATAACAACAAATAAACTTTGCAAAGCGTTGCTTAGCAACGGTCGGTTGTTATTAACATGGCAAAATAAATTTCCTGTCAAATTAAAAAAGTATTTTAATATATTAGTATATATCGACAATATTACAAATATCAGAAAAAAGTAACCTATGTTCATCCAAAGACCCTCAAGTATCTCTATATGAGTATTTTATCACAATTGAATTAGCGGTGTGGCCCTGATTGCGTAAAAGACAGACAGACAGACAGACAGAGTTACTTTCGAATTTATAATATAGGTATGGATAGAAGTTGAGTTGAGTTTGAAGGTTGACTTTTTCTGTACTCTAAGAGACTGTAGACCTAAATATTTGTTATTCATTTCAGCTTCATACCTTTATGCGATTTCAAGACAAATGGTCTTGACAGACGGACTGACGGACAACAAAGTCATACTATAAGGGTTCCGTTTTCTTCTTTTCAGGAAACGGAACCCCAAAAAAATTATGAATAAGTGTACTTGTAGTTATGAAACTCAAATAGATTTTGATATCACGATTGACGCAGTGGACAGCGTCGGACTCTAAAAAGACGATGGTTTTGGGCTCTAATTCCCACTCGAGGCGGAATAAAAATAATTAATTAGTATTAGTTAATTTTCTCGGGTGTGAATCAAACCCACAGTCGTCGCCATTACAGTATATGACTGTACCGCTGCGCCACGACGCACTCATGTACTTACTCATTAGTATATGGAACGACCAAAAAACATTTTTATTATAAACTTTAAAAAGCGAAATAATAAATCTTCATACAAATAAATATGAAATTGCTACAAAAATATCTAAATCCGGTATACAGATTTCTCCTTAATCTTAGTTGCATAACAATAATATAGTGGTTTAGTCGTGGTCGTTACCGTCCATGTGACCGCCGTTACCATAATTTTAGTGCTATATGGGCCCTCTTATACTTTTATCTATGCACGTATAGATGTTTAATATTTAAATAACTTTCTATTTATATTTAAATTAAATAGTTTATTAGTTTTACATTGAGTTGTTAATTGTTAATAAAATTGATAAAATGTATTGTTATTCTATATAAATAAAATCAGTTTCACGCTGTATCCCACATAGAACAGGATACGCAGAAGAAACTTAATGTTAAAACACTCCGTTGTGTGTTGTGTGGTGGAACTCAACGCAAGGCTTTCGTGTCAGAGCAAAGAAATAAAAATATTAAAAAATAATAATTCATTTCCTCGAGTTGGAATCGAACCCACAGCCGCCGCGTCACTCCTATGCCACTGCGCCACGACTGCCTTTTATTATTTTTTATATACTTTATCATATAATCTAGGTGACGACATTAACAGGAAGTTTTTCTGGTAATAAATAGTATAGAGATCTATTTAACGTTCCGCTCCTTAACTACCTTGAGATGTATGGAATTTATTAATATTATATATATCCTGTTTTTTTTTTAATATATATCCTAGTAATGTCGACTGCCTTGTCCTTCAAATTGTTGGAGAACTTCAATAAATGCACACTATCAAATAACTGATATAATGATGATACTTTATTACGTGTTAAGATGTTTAGAAAAGAAAACTTAAAAATAAGATCAATCCAAGCTATAGGTAGACCTTATTTAAATAATCGAAATAAATAGTAAGTAAAATTGGACTACGATTTTTCCTATTTTTCAGGGCGTGTACCTCCAAAAGGTATACGGTATACGGTACTCTCGGTGGCCGAGTCCAACTCGCACTTGATCGATTTTTTAGCTTCGTGCTGTATCCCGCACATAGCACTCAAGCAGGCAGGAACCTAGTGCTAAAACATTCCGTTCCTCACTTTCCTGCTAATTTTCGAAGAAGACGTAAGTCTTGAGTAGCGGCACTCAATGTGCCAATCTTTTTATTTACAAATTTTGTGAAAATATATCTAGTTATTATTTAAGTATATAAATCAACGATATTAGAACAAAACAAAATCGCAATAAGAGTTTTATTTCCCATCTTAATTTGAAAATAAAATAAATTTTAAATAACAATATTCTAAAATTTAAACCAGTTTTATTGTAACACCAAGTACTAGTAAAGAAGTATAATAAAATGATTACAAGGTGTCAAATAGTAATATAATCGTGCGTGAGTTGCTCAAGTCGTGATCAACTGATCTCTCGTCTGTCTCAATACAATACAAGTACAACGCCTGCGGTCGAATCTGTATGTATGTTGGTACTTATTCTCGTTCGATATTACGAAATATGGTAACAACTTAAGTGTCTCAATAAATAATAATCAGCTTCACGCTGTATCCCGCACACAGCAGGGTAGGCAGGGGGAAACTAGTGTAACACACTCCGTTCCCCACTTTCTGCCGAATTCTAGAGGCGTTGCGGGTTGAGTGGCAGAACTCAAAGAAATGTAAATTTAAGTAAATATTTCAGCTCCTCGAGTGGGGATCGAACCCACAACCAGTCGGTCTATCGTTATGTCTATCTTTAAAATTAACTATATTATATTAATAAGTACCTAAAGTGATATATAAATCAAAAATTTTGTACTCGTTTTTGCGAAAATTGTGTGGGCGGAGGTGTAGGTTTGATATTTGGCACAGTTATAGTGAGGATTGCGGAATAATAAAATGGTAGCGATGCAGAAATTAAAAAAATACATACATTTTATGTATTATTTTAACATAAAATTAATAAAATAAATTTAGATAACATATTTTTTTTAGGTTCCCACTTGTAGAAGGCTGGGCAGAGGGAACTAGCGCTGAGACAATCCATTTCCCACTTTCCGCCGTTCTGGAGACATTGCGTGTCGAGTAGCGTAACTTAACACCGCGCTTTGGCTCGATACAGATATGCTTTATACTAAAAAAGTTACATATACATACGTTTCTTTGACAACACGTTTTGTGTGCGTCAATTTCTTCTTTAGTAATAATAATAATAATTATAGAAGCCGTTAGCCTATATCAATATTTTCTTCTGCTCGGAACGCTTGACGCATTTTGCCATCAATAATGATGAAGCAGTATACCTACTGCTGTAAATTAAAAATATTACGAGAGGAAATTTTTGCGATATCAAAACTTTTTTTTGAAACCATATGTCTAGAAATTAAAAAAAAATTAAAATATTATATATCTAAATGTGAGTTGAATAAATACTGAAATGTATGTAATTATATTGAGGACGTCGCGTAGGGGCACAAAGGTGTGGCTGCAATGCGACAGTTGTGGGTTCGATTCCCACTCGGAGGAATGAATAACATATTCATTTCTTCGCTTTCTTCACCAAACTTTTTCAAAGCGAAAAATTTACCAAAGCGAAATCCCCCCGGCTTTGAATTTCACCACTCAACACGCAATACTTCAAAGAAATTGGTGTAAAATGGGGAACAGAGTGTCTTAACACTAGATTCCCTCTGCCTACCGTGCTGAATGCGGGATACAGCGTGAAGCTAATTTTTTTTTAAAACATAAACGAGTTAAATAAATACTCTAAATATATGTCATTAGAAATATGTAAGTAATAAATCATTCTTTATTACTCTCGTGTTAGTCCTGCCGCGGGCGTGCTCTATTCTCGATTTCATTTCGCTATCGCAAGCTAGATCTATATAATACGCCTATAGTTCTAGTTGTGATGAAATAATGCTAATGTACGTACGGTAGCCATTTATTTTTGAACTTCACTTACAAAGTTAAGTAAGCTTTAATATATTATTATTTAGACTATAGATACAAAGTAGAATCAAATATTTGAATGGTTTTGAATTTGAATGGCAATATTGATGTTTTTAGTGTAGTTTGTTGAAAGTTTTTTATTGAAACAATTCAATACTTGTCAGGATTGCTAAGTAGTTTTATTATTTATCAGCTTCACGCTGTATCCCGCACACAGCAGGAACCTAGTCTTAAGACACTCCGTTCCCCACTTTCCGCCTAATTCTGGAGGCATTGCGTGCTGAATGGCGGAACTCAATACCGCGCTTTGCCTCGAAACCATAGCGTAGAAATGACAATATAAATTTAAATAAAAATTTCGTTTCCTCGAGTGAGGATCGAACCCACGACCAGTCGCGTTTACATTCACACTTTGTGCCTCTGCGCCGGGACTGGCCTCTAATTATAATATTATTAATTATTAATATTGTTAAGTAATTTTGCTTTTTTTATTTACTATCACGCTTTATGAACGTACTACGGACCACCATCGAAAAGTGATGATTTGCATACTACCATACCTCTTTCGCCTTGTCATCATCGATACTAGTAGCATCGATAATGTATTCTCAAAAACTAATCGAGATCTCTCCGTTTCCTGTCACCACTCACTCTTGATTCATAAATCTTTTTTGTCATTGTTTCGACATGCGCAAACCACCTAAGCGCTACATTGCAACTTATGTAAAAATATGTGCTGTACATTTTGTTTGTATACTCGTAGACATACTATAAATACGTTGCTAATATTTAAACTTTAAATTAAGTTACAGTTTAAGTTTTAAATAGCTAAGAAAAATGCAAAAATATTTTGCTAATAATTGTTGGCTATTAATCAGCTTCACGCTGTATCCCGTACACAGCAGGATAGGCAGAGGGAACCTAGTGTTAAGACACCTCGTTTCCCGCTTTCTGCCGAATTGTTCGGGACATTGCGTGTTGAGTGGCGGAACTCAACGCCGAGCATTTTCCTTTGGTGCCGGAGTGAAAGAATAAAAATATTACTAAGTAAACACCCGTCGAACCCACAACCGTCGCGTTACAGTCACACCTTTGTGTCCCTGCGCCACGACGACCCGTATTGGGTTGATTATTGAGAAACATAATTTTACGCCATATGATAGACGCAAATAAGTGCGAAATAATTTAGAAAGTAAATACGAACGTACTAGCCGCATAATACAAATAATTGTTCAAAAGTGAATGAGACACTGTGAGAACATAATAGTATATTGTTGGTACAACAATAGAATTCGTGGCGATATGAATTAGTCCGTATTTTATTAGTAGATATATCTATATGTATGTATTTTATATGTTCTGGTATAATAAAAAATGCATTTTATATATTTATAAATAAAATAAATAAATCAGCTTCACGCTGTATCCCGCACACTGCAGGGTAGGCAGAGGGAACCTAGTATGTTAAGACAGTCCGTTCCCCACTTTCTGCCGGATTCTGGAGGCATTGCGTGTTGAGTGGCAGAACTCAACGCCGCGCTTAACCTCGACACCAGAGCGAAGAAATGGAAATATAAATTTAAGTAAATATTTCATCTCCTCGAGTGGGGATCGAACCCACAACCAGTCGGTTTTACAGTCACACCTCGTGCCGCTGCGCCATGACTGGCCTCAATTTTATATATTTATTTCTATATATACTTATATCTCGTTATTTAAAAAGCATTATGTTTTTTTTCTTCGTTTGTAGGGTAGGTAGAGGCAACCAAAATAACTGTTAAAGGACCTTTCTCCCAATTTTCGGCTTTTGCGTATTGAGTGGAGAAACTGAACGCAGCATTTTTGTCTACTTACGTGCAAATGCATTTGTGAGAAAAATATTTAATGCAAATTATTTTACCGGATGTCAATATATATTTTCAATTAGTCATTCTTTTAAATTGATAATTTTAACCGACTTCTGTAAAAGGAAGAGGTTCTCAATTCGATTGTATTTTCATCATTTTATCAACAAAAACACATAGATTAGAGTTTTCGCGCGAAACTGTGACGATAACGCTTGACTCGTCTTGAATCGATACCTACTGGATTCTTTTGACAAAAAAAAATTTTTCAATAGCGTTTATCTCGGTATATTATTTTTATTTTTTCAGCTTCATGCTGTATACTGCATGTAGCTGAGTCAGAGGGAGCCTAGCGTTAAGACACTCCGCTCCCTACTTTCCGCCAAATGCTGGAGGCATTGCGTCTCGAGTGGCGGAACTCAACGCCGCGCTTTGCCTCCATATCAGTACGAAAAAAATACTGTCCCCAATTACTTATTTTTATTTTATTAATCGACCAGGTCGGTTTCCAGGAGGCGCGGGTTGGAGTCCTGCTACGTTCAAGTTTTTATACATTTTCTAAATAAGTATTTTTCTTTCCTAAGTGTGGATTAACACTTTAAAAATGTTAAAAATGTACTCATGTATATTATTGTACGTACTCATGTATTCTCTTGTATATTATTTTATATAATTGATCAGCATATTATTTTTAGTTATTGATTACAACCAGCCACTAGATAATGATAACTTAAAAAACATTACGAATCCATGAATGTTGTAGATATAATCTATATATATACTTATATAAAAGGACTTGTGCTGACTGACTGAGGTGAGACGCACGCAGAGCCGTAACCGCTGATGGTAGAAACGTGAAATTTGGGCAGATGTTTATTTTCATATTCTGGACATCCACTAAGAACGGAATTTGAAAAATTTTAACCCTAAAGGGATGAAATAGGGGTTGAAAGTTTGTATGGAAAAAATATTTAATCTGTATCGATTTTTATAAAATTTGAAATTTAGACTCTTAAAAATATTTCATTGAACACGTGTTTCATGGTTGATGGAAATCACTCCCTAAGAGTTCAAATAAGGGGTTGAAAGTTTATATGGAAAAATTTTTAAATTGCCACCGATTTTTATAAAAATTAAAATTCAGACTGTTAAAAATATTTTATTGAACACGTGTTTCGTGGTTTTTTAGAATTCACTCCTAATGAGCGGGCGAAGCCGCGCGCGCCCTCTAGTTGTATATACATACATATGTAGTTATTGCTATGTAGCAATAACCCAATATTACCCACTTTGACATTCTACTCTTGTAGATATATATATATATATATATATATATATATATATATATATATATATATATATATATATATATATATATATATATATATATATATATATATATATATATATATATATATATATATATATATATATATATATATATATATATATATATATATATATATATATATATATATATATATATATATACATATACATATATATATATATATATATATATAAAAAACGCCAATTAATCTTAATTTCGTAAAATCTACATCGTTTGTCAACAATATTATCTAGCTAGATATTTTATAAAATGTAGTTAAAACAGGGTATTAAAAAATGCCATTCTCTATAAAATACATTGTGTTACATTCATACATAATCTGCTTAGAAGTATCCAATAGTAATTTCAAGGTATTACGTTAAGGTATTGGTACCACGTTTAAAATACTAGCCTACTTTAATTTCGATCCGCAAATTAAACAACGGTCAGGCGTAAAATGGCGGAACGCTGTAAAATAAAATTAGCAAATTACAAATTATGATGGTATTGCCTTTTGCTACAGATTTAAATAGAATATTAAATAATCGATGTTGATCTAATCGAAATAATGTTGATTTCACAATTTTGTAATAGGTCAACGTTCTCTTATTTTGTCAAGCAATTTCTATGTATTTTTTTTATTAGAAGTAGATGCGTTCTATAATACTAGAAGAATTTTAAAAATTATTGTTTTTAATTTTTTTGATAGTCGTCAGTTTATATTGATAAAAAATAATAGGTATATTTATAAAAATATAAATTAGAACGCCATTAAAAAACACCAGTGAAAAACCAGTTTACCTTTTCAGCCCTTTTTGCGTGCGGTAACGGTGGTAACATTAAAATATCATAAAATATATAGGTCTGTAAATTGCAACCTTGTCGAATTATCACTTTATATAATATTCTATCATAGAGCTTTAGTCCTAAAAATCTTTCTACGGAGGTATTAAGGACAAAAGTATCTACTTTAAGCTATAATATATAAGCAAATAAAATGTCTAGAGAGAAATAAAAAGGAAAAGATAAATAAAAATCCAAGCAATTTATTGTATGATATATTTTTTATTGTAAAATATATTAGGAACATTTTCCTTACTCTATTATAAAATTTAAAAATACTATAACGTAATACCTATAGGATTCATAGCATATAATACGACAAAATATATTGTTAACTTTAAATGATTACTTATATAATATATGAAAAAAGAAAAAAATATGCAAAATGAACAAGGTATATTTATATGAATATTCTACTTCAATATTTCTATAAGGCACAGAAAAAATTCTTATAACAAAAAAACATAAGAAAATTTTCAAATAATTTCACAAGTTTTACTTAGTTTGTTGAAACTTCAATATTACAACTCAGGATATTTTTCTATGATAATAAAAATTAAAAAAAAGTCATAGCTGATTAGCTATCAATGATAATTATAAGCATAGTAAATAGCCTCATAAGCTTCAATATGTAAACCGATGGTAATGTGAGCTGCCGACAAGCCTTCAGAACCAATACTACAGGCTTTGTTATGATATTGGCTTCTAAAGAATTTCACGATTTAAGTTTTTTAAAATTCTTAAATCATATATTTTTTATTTTCCATAGTATTTTGATAATCAAAGTATAATAATAGATTAAACATATGCACATAGCCTGTAAAGCCTTCAATGTATGAGCCGACAGAGGGCGTCAGTGTGAGCTCCGGGGTTCACTTTGGCTGGCTAAACACTTTATTTCTTCAAGCTCCTCCAAAATCGTTATCACGAAGCAAGGACTTGCAACAAATTATGCTATGTAATAAATACTACACGTTGTAAAAACGAGAAACACAACATTTGAAAAACAATAAATTTCATGAGTTATGACTTTAAAAATAAAAAAAACCTATTATTAGATAGATTAAATAAAATGTTCAAAATTATCTAAAAATTCAAAATGAAACCTAATAAAAATAATTAAACATTGCAAATAGCCTGATAAGCTTCAATATGTGAGCCGACGGCGGGCGTCAGTGTGAGCTGTCGACTCGCCTTCAGGAACAGCACCACGCCGCGCCTCGCTTCGACCGGCTCCGTGTCGCTCGCTTCGCCTTCCCCGGACATTATTAGGATGATACTGGGGCTCGCTCGTACTATTGTGTTGTAAGAATCTCCACTTTCCACCTGATAAAGAGGCTTTATAGTATTAGAAGTAAGAATTAATAGTTTTTATCGTTATTATACACATTTTAACTATTCTATAAAAGCCTAATACAATTAAAACAAAAGATATTTTGCCAAAAATAAAAAAGTGTAAAATTATAAAATTATCGTTGTAAAATAAAACGCCATTAGAAAATTGCGTCATAATAGTACTAGAGATATCCCTTTCTGGTTTTACTGGTATGTTTTTTTAAGAATGAAAGTGGCAGATCGGCAACATTTAACAGTATTTTTGTAGTAATAGGTGTTTACGTTCTTGGTATCTATTCGTAACTGCGTCACACGAAATGAACGCAATGGTCGTGAGTTCGATTACACACGGGGGAATGTCTCAAGGCATGTTGCGTGTTGATTCAGCGAAAAGTAGGATATAGAAGTGTATTATAATTAGGTTCACACGTTCCCCTTGCCGACATTGCCTATGTGCAGGATACAACGTGATCCTAAAAATCTTACCCTTATTTTGACCACAGCAAAATCCGGCACAGGTGGCCTCCATATGCAGCTGTTCTCATCTTCTATCTGCGGCACAAACAACAGCTCCTGCTTGGTATAGCTTGTGTAGTCCAGCATGTCGATTAGTGTTGGTACATCTATATGTTTTGGTGTTAAGCCAGCACGCACCACATTGTCGGAGCACGCCATACATTCTACACAATCTAAAAAAATAAAATGAAAACAAACAATAAATAAAATATTTAAAAACAGAAGCTAAAAAAAATTTGTATTTTTTTTAATTATCATGATCACTCTTGCCAGAAAACGATAGATTTTTTTACTTTACAATGTGTCCATGCAGGACACATCGTACAGCAGCGTAGGTAGGGGAAACCTAGTTGTGAAACGCAATGCCATTTTACTTATTTGCAAGACAACCAGAATGAAGGAATGAAAATTATTAATTTCTTACTTATTCAGAAAACGTATAAAAATTTGAACGTAACACAAAACAATTAATGGACCAAAAAAATTAATTTTTAACATTTTTGGAAAATATTAAAAAAATATTTTTTTTTGTTCCATTCCTATTCCATATGTGTTTATTCCAGTTGTGTATACTAACCAACGCCGGCAACAACGGCTTTATTATTTAAAAAAAAAATTAAACAGCAGATAAAAACAATTAACTTTAAATTATTTTTATTATATTGAAGATGTTTAAAGATTCAATTCGTGGGAATTATAGAGAATGATTATTTGGTTCTCCGCTGTCTATTTAACAAGACAAAGCGAGGTGTTGAGTTCTACCACGCAACTCGCAATGTCTAGAATATTCCTTCCTGAGATTCCTTCTGTCTCCACTAAGGAAGAAAAACTAATAAAAGATTTTTAACATTTTTTAACTGTTAATCCACACTTAGGCAAGGAAAATACTTATTTAGAAAACGTATAAAAATTTTAACGCAGCGGAACTCGAACCCACGCCTCCTGGAGACCAACCAGGCGCTCTGACCACTAAGCAATACATTCAATGAGCGTAAACGTATAACGTTTTTATACGTTTTCTAAATAACTATAATAAAATAACTATAATAAATTTTTTTCCTCAGAAAATCTATGATCAGTCTTCAACTATAAAGACCCATTGTTTGTTTAATTTTTAATGAAGCGTGTTAAAAATAACCTTTACCTCCATTCAAATATGCATGAGGCAAGTTCGGCTTCAAGAATATAGCCTGTCCAGGTTGTAAAGTTATGTAATTCATAAAAAAAGGTACCCAGCACCCCACATCTCCTGTAAAGTCACTGTGTAGCCTCTGTATTAGTGGGAATAAAAGTGATGCTTGGGTGTTGACATCTAAAAAATAAAAATTGATTTTTATATAGTAATGTTAAATAAAAAAATTACTACAACACACTAAAGATAGATATTTAAATCATATTATTACATAATTATATTAATTTATATAAATATATTTATATCCAAATAAAATAAGACCAAAACTATAATACAATTTTTATGGACAACATAAAATCTTTATTTACTAAGCTTTTTTTTATTTACCTTCCTTCTCCAATCTCGATAAAAAGCTTTGTAAACTCAATGCTATCTTTTCCTTATCACATGTCATCAGTGAATGAATCAGTCCCTTAAGATTACTGCCATCTTCTAGAAACACATTTAAAGCTTCTTGCGGCAAGACTTGTGTAATTTCTGGTATTTCTGCAATTTTTTTCATGTTTAGCGATATTTTAAAAAGCAATGTAATTTTTAAAAATGTAACTATAAACGCGACATGCTATGGGTTCGATTCCCGCTTGAGGAAATCATGTATTACATTTTATAAACATTTAAGTTTTTCTGCTCTACTGTCTAGGCAAAGCCCATTGAGTTCTGCTACTCAACACGCAATACCTCCAGAATTTGGCGGAAAAATGGAGAATGGAGTGTCTTAGCACTAGGATCTTTCTGGCTACTCTGCTGTGTGCAAGATACAACATAATGCCTTAAAGAGAACGAAATACATTTTTTATTATGTAATTAATTGAAGTAATGGTTATACAAAAGCTGTAGTGTTACATTTTTGTATTTTATTTTTAGACTTATGCTACATCTAGCATATAACAGGGTAGGCAAAGGGTGTCTTGTGTCAAAAAAACTTCTCTCACTCCCACTGTTTTCACCTAATTTCCGAGACATGTGTGTTGAGTTGTGTAACTCAATGCTGCCTTGAAACTTATTTAATTCGTTTTATGGCACAGCACATGGCACAGTATACCTCTTTAAATGCAATATAAATATTAATATACTAATTATGAGATAAGTTACATAAAGATTGTAGGATAATATTAAAATGCAACAATCTGATACAAAGTAAATACTTTATAACTTCGCAATAACATGTAACAATTTTACAAGTATAAAGCAAATTTAGTTTGTTTTCCCAGCTTAATGTTTTACCTTACTTCATTTTCCTTATTTTATCATTGAGAGCTTATCATTGAGTAGCAGAGGTGTTGATTGAAGGAATTAACAACACACATAGATTTACCAAAGCAGTTAAATGAAAACAATATTTTTCTCCAAAGTGGGGATTGAACCTCACAACTATCACTTTTACTGTCAAACACTGTCACAATGCCCTACAATTGCCCCAGTTATTGAATATGATAATGAAAGAATTATAAAAGTTAACAATTTTTTTTTAGCTTTACGCATATAGCAGGGCAGGCCTCTATCTTTTTTATGCTTGGTAATGCTTTTACCTAGAGTATCCAGACTGATAATGTAAGAACAATTTTGACATCGTCACAAACCTTTTTGGTCTGTAGATGTTATGTATGTTGATGTTTTGTACTAAATTATTAAAAGGTAATATGTAAAAAACAACATTAAAAAAACACCTAAACATACATCCATCAGGATCTTTTGCACATGCCTGGTCAGCCTAACCTGGTGTTAAGACACTCAGTTTCTCACTCTCCAGACATTGATTGTTAAATTTAAGTGAGTGATATATGACTGTTAAATTTAAGTGAGTGATAAGAAAGTTGAGTGTGGAATTTAATGATGTACTTTACTAAGAACATACTTTTGAGATATTCCTGAATTAGTGGTATTGGTCTGAATCCACATAATGCTTCAAATGGTGTCAAAGCAATAGCTAGTTCTGGTTTGTGATTGGGATCTTTGTACATGTCAGGAAAGCTCTTGTGAAGTTGTTCTGCATGGTTCTGTAATAAAATTTTGTTATCATGTAAAGAGAAGAAAGTACTTAATATTCTATATATCATAGATTTTTGGCAAGCTGTAGAGACTTTGTTATTATACCACCCTCATATACTATTACCATACACAAATTATCTCCTAAACTTTTTCAGTCTAATTTTTATTTAAGTTTTTATTAAATTGATTTAATATAAAATCTCATATCATGAAAATTATTTGAAACATTAATTTACATTTCATTGCTTAGAAGATTTGTTAGTTGCTGGTGGAGTTTGAAGATAATTCTACGAGTGTTTAATCTCATTCATAATAATCCTATTATTCATAGTATTACTCTTATCAGATTATGGTCGTATTGTTTTGTATTTGTTTATAAGTAAGAATATCTTATGACACATTATTAAATGATTGAGATAAGGAAAAAAACGTTTTTTTTTTATTTTTATTTAGATACATACCTTAGTTGGATGAGCCTGAATAGATAAAGCTTTTCTTATAGAGAGCACCTTAAGTAGAAATGGAACAGTAATACCAAATTTTCTCTTAACATCTGGACCTATGGCATCATGATTATCTTTTAAATACTCTGATAATAAAATGCCCCTTTCAATAATGAGAGACGGACCATTAGGATGAGTTCCCATCCACAACTCAGCATAAGGTTTTTCAGCATCAATTTTTATATCTGGATTGGCACTTGATAATAAATTCGCGACTGTACTAGCTAACCCTAGTTTGCCCCAATCATAGTTTTGAAATTTACACTGCAATTCCATAATCTGAACAAAAAAAAAGAGAATTAACTCAAGTAAGTACACATTTTAGCCAGAAAGGTTATTTATTAAAGAAATAACTTTGGAATATGTAAGCTACATAAAATTCTCACCAGTTTTATACAAATTGCAGGCAAAAATACAATAAATAAATAAAGCGAGCTAATCGCTATCAATTAACAAGCAGTCAAGCAACAAATAAATTAACATTGTATCCAAGCATGTCAATTGACAAGTGAATATGTCAAATGTCAATTGTCCGTCAAATAACCTTAGTGATGTCCAAGTTCCAACTAGTGTTGCAATGTTCATACCTTATATAGGCACAATACTTCGCATTTAAGTAAATTATTTATGTATATGTTATTAAAGGAGACTGAAACTATTCCATACATTTTTGGGCCCAGAATGTAAAGATATGAAAATGGTATGATTTAATAGATTTAGGTACATCATTCCCTCCTTGAAAACTATATAAATTTTGGCAATCTGAGAGCTAAGTTATTAGAGATTTGATAAAAGTGAGGTTAAGTTCGCAGACCAATTTCTTGAATATCAACTTCTATAAAATATGTGATCACTGAGTTGTTTAAGCATTAATGTTTATTATTTATAAATAAAACACATTTTAATGAATATTTTATTCTTCTTAATAATACTCATAACATGAACACAGCAGCCTACCATTCGTCTTCCTACAATACAATTGCAGTATTTCATAGCAATAGCTTCCCTTTCTCTACAAAAGCTGTCAACTAAAATGTAACAGAAATATATTTTCCTGCTTATATGTCGGGATTATATCACACCTCTAAGTAACCAGGTTGTGGTGGTGTCTAAAGGTCGTCGGACTAGGGTATTGCAGTGTCCATTGGCTATCCCACAATTCACACAGCGATTCATATCCATAGCGTGGCGGTCGTAAGATCCAAAAGATTTCAGAGTCCAGTGAGGAAGCGAGGGTCGTACAAAGTAGTCAGAGTCAAAATCCGAGAAAAACAAAACAGTAGTCGTTGAAAATATCAAACAAACGGGAAAACATTCAAAATGTCGATGCGTCATGACACGAACGTAATGACAGAAGCAAATGT
>JAATLQ010035075.1:0-26556 GCA_013421005.1 Heliconius erato x Heliconius himera | reverse complement strand
AAAAAAAAAATTAAATTAGCTTCACGCTATATCCCGCACACAGCAGGGTAGGCAGAGGGAACCTAGTGTTAAGACACTCCGTTCCCCACTTTCTGCCGAATTCTGGAGGCATTGCGTGTTGAGTGGCAGAACTCAACGCCGCGCTTAACCTCGACACCAGAGCGAAGAAATGGAAATATAAATTTAAATAAATATTTCATCTCCTCGAGTGGGGATCGAACCCACAACCAGTCGGTTTTTGCAGTCACACCTCGTGCCGCTGCGCCACGACCGGCCTCCGAATTAAAACATATTTAAAAGAAAATTTGAAGACATCAATAAATATTCAGAAATATAGACGCCTAAATTTTTATTACATCTTTCGTTTGTTTTAAATATTATATGAAGGTTTTTGTATTAAAAACTAAAAAAGGTATTTATTTTTATAAACCTTTGTTGATTCAACAATAGTAAAACTATGTCACCATCATATATATTGTGACCTACTTTTTTTTAAGAAGATACGTTGTGGACCAAAGATTAAATAAAAATATAGATAAATAATAACATAATATTATATATTATAACGATTTTATATTTGAGACCAATGAAAATAGCATTTTTTTACATTACGAATAATATACCATATTTTTTCATCTTTACGTATAACATCAGTTTACAAATATGTAGTACAGTGTAGTATAATGTGCGGCGGAACTAATTCCTACTTTTTGTATTAACCAAGACGGAATTTAACGTACCGCTGGGGTCTTAACTAATACAGTAATTATATTGAAATAAAATATTAGAATGATAGTTACTTTGGATATTGTGATTAGCATACATTATAAAAAGCATGCATAAAATTCTTGCATTTTCCCGCACAGCACACAGAGGGAACCTAGGTAAGACAACATTCGCCGTTTTCCGATCAATTGCTTTCCAACTGCACCACGGCGGCCTGTCTCTTTTTCTTTGATTTATTTTAATACAAATGTAAAAAAATATGTTGTAGCTAAATCTCAATTGCTTTCCAAATCGAAATGATTTTTTTGGTAACAATATATTTATTTCCTTGTCTTGGTAACTAAAGACGATGTTGGGATTCATGACTTTATTTGATTCTTCTAATTAAAGTTCTACCAAAGAAATTTTTTAAAATTAAATAAATAAAAAAAAAATAAAAAATAAATCAGCTTCACGCTGTATCCCGCACACAGCAGGGTAGGCAGAGGGAACCTAGTGTTAAGACACTCCTGTTCCCCACTTTCTGCCGAATTTTGGAGGCATTGCGTGTTGAATGGCAGAACTCAACGCCGCGCTTAACCTCGAAACCAGAGCGAAGAAATGGAAATATAAATTTAAGTAAATATTTCATCTCCTCGAGTGGGGATCGAACCCACAACCAGTCGGTTTTACAGTCACACCTCGTGCCGCTGCGCCACGACCGGCCGATTAAATAAATTTGCAAATTATGCCATTTTTAGTTTCATTAATCTATGGTATAGGGAACAAAAACGTTAGTCTCTTGTTACGTTCATCTTATTTACAGTAGTGTCTGCTAAAACGTAGACGGCGTGAGGTATTAAAGTCTTAATTTGTTAGCAAAAGCATTGTTACTGGTGGTCAAAAATTCATGCGTAGTCGTATTATTTATTTGGACGGTAAAATTTTAATCTCTATAATTATAACACAAAGTATCGTGTAACACATACATACATATCTACGTTTTCATGAGGACCAATTCGAACTATTTTGTATAGGATAACAATATAAACAAACAATTTTGTTATAATTTCACAAAGCAAAATATATTTTCTAAGACCTTTATATTTATTTAACTAACGAATGTTATTTTTACAGGAGCCGTAATACCACCGCCTCACCTATTCGAGGCGTTCCACAAGAATCGACGGGAACGGTCAAAAAGAGGCCACATGGAGGCCATTCTCAACTGCCAACGAACATATTTGATCGGCAATCGTTTCACAAAGAAAATTTTCCCAGGACTAATACCCCATATACAGTATCACATCTGCAGGAGCAGCACAAACATGCTTTTGAAAATTGAGAATCAATTACTTCAACGGCACCGTCAAAGAGAGACAACCGGGATTAAGAAGTTGTATAATTCCTTTTTCGTCCTGTTCTAACCGACTCGCTGGTTTCCTTCATCATCAGATCATCATACCATATAGTGACTTTAGTGTTGTGCGGGGCATGGCCCCTATGTGATGGAATTTTTTGAAGACGACAAAGACTATATTATGCATGAGGGTAGAAAGGAACTCGCTTGGGAGTCGTCGGTCAGGTTGACATTAGTGGGCAGCAACGAGGACTTGGGCATGTTTCTCGAGGATAGGGACAGTAGGAAGAGGAAGTGGCAGGGCGAGGGGAAGATGATCAGGCGTGAGGAGGAGGAGAAGGAGCAGAGGAAGGTGCCTCCTAAGAAGATTATGGGTGAGTGGATTTTTAAATTTAGTTTTGTTTGGTTTTCAGGTATCTTTGGTTGGATGATTTTTGTATGATCGCTTGATTTTTGGTATTTTCGGTTTTATAGTTATGTAAAAATGGTTTATTTTTTGATGCCGTACTTTTAAATCATAGTAAGAGAGGATAAAATGAGTGTACCAGAAATTGTGTAAAATTAAAAGAATGAAATGTGATAATTTATGATCATAAGATTTTTTTACAGAATATTAAACAATATAATTATGCAAACGACAAAATAATCGAAAATTATATTAATTTAAGAAAACAAAAATATTGATTCAATAACTTGAAAATAATTTAGGTGATAGTAACACTGTATTTTATTCAGAAAAAGTAAACTTCTGACCACGGGTCTACCGAATTTCCTATATATTTATATAGGCGTGGACGTCGACGTCAGTGACTTTTTAAATGCGAATATATATTTTTTACAGTATATTTGAGGCCAGCCGTGGCTCAGGTCGCAAGTCAAGTGTGTGACTGTAAACGCGACTGGTTGGAAGAAATGAAATAGTTATTTAAATTTATATGTTCATTTCTTGGCTCTGGTGTCAAGACAAAGGGCGGCGTTGAGTTCCGCCACTTAGCACGCAATGCCTTCTGAATTCGGCGGAAAGTGGGGAACGAAGTGTCTTAACAGAAGGTCCTCTCTGCCTCTCCTGGTGTGTGACACCATAACATTTTCTATGAAAGTGATTTATACTTTTACTTTATTTATTTTAATTTTATTAGATTACAAAACTAATTCAGATGAAAAAGAAAATATTTTTTTGGTACGAAGGGGCTAGTCCCTAGTTCTGCAATTACGCTATTTGTATGGGTAATTTTGTCAAAATTTTTCCTGCCATAATTTCTCGATTGATATTTTTTTTATTAACTTACTAAATACATAAGTACTTTTTGGAGTCTTAAAGCTGCCTGTTTATATGTATATTTCAGAATATGCTACAGGTCTTCTTGTGTTAGAATTTTTTTTATTTTTTATTTATTTTAAAGATTCTATACATAAAATACACGAAAAAAATAAAAACCTATTACAATACTGGTGTAGTCTAAAACGATTTTAATTATTCAATATAAATATTTTTCAATTCCTCCAGAATTCGGCAGAAAGTGGGGTACGGAATGTCTTAACACTAGGTTCCCTCTGCCTACTCTGCAGTGTGCGGGATACAACATCAAGCTGATTTATTTAAATTAATAATCTTAACGTGTTGAGAAACAACATTGTAACGTTCAAATTTTACTACAAATTATCAGTTTATTTTAGCTGATTCATATATTCATATATATTAGTAAAGTCAACGTGACAATCGATTTGTCAAAGATTCAACAATGTCACAGACGGGCTTGAAATAAATATTTAATCAAATAAATATTACAATAAAAGTAAGTGAATAATGGTTATTTTATACATATCGCATCACACCCATTTGGTGCAACTACGACATATTTTCACTTTTCGAAATATTGCAGAAGATGCAATGAGAAAGTGTTAACAGTCTTTCAAGTGCAATTACACCGTTGTTTTATTTAAGGAGCGATAATTAATATATATGTTAATGAGATTAATTATTTTGTAGAGCTTACCACTTTTTTCATAAAGTTCGTTAAAAAAAAATCATGCATTGCGTCCTATATTTTAGGTTAATTGATGCTTATTTAGTTTTAAACAAAACTAGGACGAAGTTAAAAAAGGAAGGAGGAGGAGTTAAGGAAAGTTGCATTTTATTTTCATTTCCATTTCAATCAGAAGTTGCAAATAGTGATATTACTAGTTCTCTTTGCCTCCAACATAACATTCCGAACATGCTGGTTAATAAAAAAATATATTTCTTAACACGACTGAAAGAAAATTGATAATTGCATTTTATTCGATAATTATCTCAGTTTAATTGATTACCGCATGAAGATGTGTATCGTGAAACTTAAGATAAAAATATTTAAAAAAATGCAAACAAGTAATTACGTATATGTGGTAGGTACTCTTATCTATTTCAACGATTAGATAATTATAGTAAACATGAACAACGGATGATTGATATTTTATTACTATTTTCATATACATATGTGACGTCACAAACTCTCAGAGACAGAAGGTATTAGGAATTGATTAAATCCAATAAATGGTTTTGTATAGTCAATTCTACATATATTGATATACGCTGATAAAAGTGACAAATAATTTAGTATTGTAAAATCAGTATATAACGACGCGTATAAGAAACGAGACGTTTACTTAAAACCGTGTTATTATTTAACCAATTCTTAAATTAATTTATAAACTATAATTTATCAGTGAATTTTATTATGTACGTATGTGAGATAAAGTTGCATTGTGTTGTTATAGTGATACAGATATCTCATTAATAATTTAAATTTGGTGTGATTTTGATTTTTTTTTCAAAAATTGAAGCTAAATTTGGTTTATTACTTTATTTCATCGGCCTTTAAAGACTCAATTTTGAGTAAAAATTAAATTTCTTTTTGTAATAAGGTAAAAAATCGTACAGATATTACATACAGCCTAATACTTTGTCTCAGTTCCAATCTAGTTAGTTCCCTAATAAGATAAAACTTTTGACACTGTTTTGAACCTATTTGTCATATAAATTAGCAGCTTTTCTTATATTATTAAGCTAATCTGATTTGGAAATAAAAAAAATGTGTTAGATAGTTATGTTACATCATGTTAATCGGCTCCCTCGGTACCTGGCTGCGGTCAGAGTTACGTCCCATATTCAGAATATGTCATAACAGAGTAATTTCATTGAACCACGTGGATGAAGACATATGTCAAAGCTAGTGCTATATAATGAAGGTACTGTAATAGTAAAGCTTTGTTTAGCTTCACTCTGTATCCCGCTCGTACCAGGGTAGGCAAGGGGACCTAGGAACGTAGTGTGAAAACACTCTGTGCCCATTAGGACACTGTCGTTCCCCACTTTTCGCCGAATTCACGAATCATTGCGTGTAAATGGCGAAACTGAACACTGTACTACTGCTTCGACACCAGAACGAAGAAATGAAAACATTAAATATTAGATTCCTTCGAGTTGGTCGAACCCACAGTCTGTCGCTTTACAGTCACACTCTTGTGCTCCTGTTCTACGACTGGCCTCTTGTGTATAGTATAGTAATGGTGTTCCTTTTACCTCATCTAGACAGGAAAAAATCATAGAAAACGTTATTTTGACATCGAGTTTATCACATTATTTATATAGTGTATAAACCACTTTGCTCATTATTTTATTATATGATATTATCTGTATTTTATTATGTACGATAAGAACTTGAAATGAGAATAATTAAGATCCGTTAACCTTTTTTATGATTTAAGTCATAGCAGTAAGAATAACGTAGATATATCACTTTGTTCTCCGCTTTTAGTTTTTTGAGCTATTGCTTGGTTGATGAGGTCGTCGTAAGGCAGTGCCCCTGCCTTACGACGACCTCAAGCGTGCAACTATAAACACGACGATGGAGGTTCAATTTCCACTCGAAAGATTGAAATATTTAATATTTTCATTTCTCCGCTGTGGTAACCAGAACAAGCACGGCGTTGAGTTGCGCCACTCATGACGCAATGCCTTTTTAATATTAGTACTATAGAATAGTTGTCGAGGGAGTGTTGAAGATTTATCCGAACATTTTTAATAAAAGGAAATAATGAGTTTTTGACTTACATATATGCTAAACCTCTAAATTATGCAGAAGGTGAAGCACTTTGTTACTTAACACTAGGTCCTGCCTAAGAAAAAAATGCCTGAACCTTACAGTAACTTTAGTAAGATGCAAATTGCAGTAAAATTTTAGAGTATTTAAATAAAAATTTTCATAACATCTAGATAAATACTAAATTTTGCTTTCAAAAATCTTCTCAATTCATCCACACCATAGTTGTGACCTTTGTTATTAAAACTACTTTATCAAAGGCATCTCTATAAAATAATATAATATAAACATAATTATCTAAAACTATGAAAACGCGATAAAACTAGGTACGTGTGTTCATTAATTTCAGTTATCTTTCAAAGGAACGTGTATAGATAACATTTGTGAGTGATTGAGAAAGTGTTGCTATTTGTATTTGTATGGGAGAGTTCACTCTTAGTTTCACGCTATATCCTTTATTCCGCATACCAGGACGGTAGGCAGAGAAAATGTAGTGTCAATACTCTCCGTCCAAATAAAGTTTATTACGAGTCAAGTCAAAGATACTTGACCGCCCTGATGTTAGCTGTAGATGATTGAGCACATTTGATTTTAAAATTATTGTTATTTGTGATTATTACCTTCCCGAGCTAACATTGTGCAAGATTTCGGAAAAACTAATCCAAAAGCGAGGCCAGTCGTGGCGCCGCCACGAAGTGTGACTGTAAATCCGACTGGTTGTGGGTTCGATCCCCACTCGAGAAGATTAAATATTTACTTAAATTTATATTTTCATTTCTTCGCTCTGGTGTCGAGGTTAAGCGCGGCGTTGAGTTTTGCCACTCATCACGCAATGCCTCCAGAATTCGGCAGAAAGTGGGGAACGGAGTGTCTCAACACTAGGTTCCCTATGCCTACCCTGCTGTGTGCGGGATATAGCGTGAAGCTGATTTTGATTTTTTTAAACCCAAAGGCGGCCACGATTCGTTGGCCGTATTGTAAATGCTGAAATGACGACACAAGCAATCAAGAAATTGAATAATAATACATGTCGTCTACAATTCAAAATTTAATTGGATTTATTAAGTATCGATATATAAATGCTATCGTTGCGATAATTTTAGATGTGAGATAAAAAATTGACAGTATCAATTGCAATGCGCATTAAGTTGTTTAGAAAATTCTTTGCAACGTTATATAATACTTTTTAACTTCATGCTGTATTCTAAGTCTGCATTATGTTAAGACACTCCGTCGCCCACTTTCCACCCAAATTCGAGACATTACGGGTTAAGTGGCAGAGTTGAACGTCGCACTTTGTCTATCCAAAGTGGAGAAATGAAAACAATTCATACTCTTTAATTTCCCAATCATCAAATCAATCAAAACTACACTACTGGTTTTTTTTTTTTTTTGGTAAAAATAACCCATCGATCTGACTGAACATTATTATTAATTCACCACTCGCAATGCCTCGAAAAGGAGGACTTCGGAGGCAATTGGGGAACGGAAGTGTCTTAATGGGAACTGAAGTAGTAGGAGTTCAATACCTAGAGATAATTATATGTAGTTATAAGGCTAGTTTAAGTATCTGTATTAATTTCTAGCTTTCTTTGCAAGTATCACGTATTTGTTTAGTTAATGTGTTTTAACACTAGGTTCCCATGTTCCCTCTGCCACCTGCTATGTGCAGGGTATAACGTTAGTAATAAATATACATAAAATAAAAAAAAAACGTTTAGTTTATTTACTCAAGTGTAACTTAAACAAATACCGGTTTCAACTAGTTCAGATAAATTTTACGTTGGACTAAGTGATAATAAATCATTATTTATCAATTATTTTATTTGCTTATTCGTTCATAATGAAATATCATTAATAGTTGTCATCAATTTGTGGGATTTAAATTTAATTGTTTGAAGATTATTTTTTAATGTAATACGTAATATTTATTATTAAGATTATACAATACTTATTTCTCTACAATATTATGGTTTGAAAATATTCACGACGAAGTAGGACAACAACATCAAAAACGACGCATTTAGTTAGGAATTTAATTTTTCTATGATCAAAGACCTGGATATTTGATATTATTTTCTGCTGGATTCTATGTAATCTTATCATAAATTAGTCTTGGCAGACGAACAGACATACAGACGGGCAAAGTGATCCTTTAAGGGTTCCGTTTTTTCTTCTGAGGTACAGAATACTAAAAAGAAATTAAATTTTATAATTTTATGAAGTATTTCAATCTGTAAGATATGAGTGAAAACGGTTCTGTTTTAAATTTAGTAAGACTTGAGCTGGAGAAAACAAAAATACATTGCAATGATGATTGATGATTTACCAAGATCGGGTGGATAGAGCTTTATGACCGAGCACCAGGTCTTGCTGAAAGAACCATTCTTGCTTATTGAACATAGTATTGTTAAGCGGCTTAAATACCTCCGCAAGGATGATACATTTTTAACTAAAATATGGTTCAGTCACTCCTTCATAGCTAAAACCTCACCAAACCATTACTGACTTGACTAATAGGGCCTAATTCAGCATAAATACGGCCATTTTGTTTGTTGTTGAAATATTGCTCAATTTAAAAAAAAATCTGTGACAAAAAAATTCTGTGACCTTCCTTTACTGAACCTTTAAGAAGTTGATTCTACCACCCTATACTTTTTTAAATTATCAATTAAGAAATGACCAGTGCGTCTCTTATATGCTGCAAATCCTAAGTCATCTCTTAAAATACGTGACATAGTTCTAAATGCTATCTTTATCTCTCGAGATAAAATCTTTTGCTTTTGGACAGGATTTCTTCGAATTTCCCTTACTGCTTTGATCCACTTTAATACGAACACTGCGTGGACGGCCAGATCTTTCTCCGGGTATAGAAATGTTTGATTTATACCAATCGTATGGAGAATTTAAAAATTGTATTCGGCTCTATACATATTTTATGTAATGCAATCACAGATTTGGTTCTCTCTATCACTCCACTCAATTGTGATTCAATGAACAATCACATAAAAATGACGGATCCAAAATCAGAATTGATATTTTGTTTATTTTTACTTGTAACCTAGTGTTAAGGCACTCCGTTCCCCACTTTCCACCGAGTTCTGGAGGTATTGTGTGTTGAGTGGCGGAACTCAACACTGCGCCTATGCCTCAACCAGAACCAGAGCGAAAAAATGAAAATATAAATGTAAGCGTAACATTGTACATATATTAACAATGCTCGAGTAGGAATTGAAACCAGGACCTATCGCGTTTACAGTCGCAGGCTTATGTTTCTGCGCCACGACTGGTCTGAACATTAAAATAACAAACAGTAATTTCTCCGAATTTTTTTCAATAATAAAGATAACTGAAAGGCCGCATTTTATGCATATTTAATATAGTATATTTGTTTGCCGCAGACACAATGTCTCTCAGTACTTGCGTCATGTATGTTATCTTTTTGCTTGGCCAATATTGCAACGTTAGCCAACTATGTAGATTTGGTTGTATTGGATAGAAATTATTTTTTATTATAATTTAGTATCTTTTTTTCATAGTCGTCGCCTGCAACTTTGTTTATGCTAACTTTGTGATGTTAAATAGAAAATTCTATTTTCCCCCACGTTCACAATTGTTTAATTATATGTATAATTAAAATATGATCATACCCCGAATGGGGATCGAAATTATTATCATGGCGTTTACAAATCCGCTGCGCCAAGATAGCCTTTGATGTACTATAAAATAATAATAATAATAAAGTTTATATACCAGAAGTATTTTTCTATAAGCGTGCGACTGTAACCGCGACGGGTTGTGAATTCAATATTTTCATTTTCTCATTTTTTCACGAACAGAGTATTTTCACACTAGATTTCCTCCGGGATACAGCGTGGAGTAGCAAAAAAATTCTGTACAAACATTCCCATACATCATTCGCATGGCACATTGGCCCAACATCCAACTAGCTTTAGATATCATTATTTGTTTTGTGCTCAGCAAATGAACAATAAAACCTCGTGCAGTCAACAACTCTCGGAAACCATTCAGTTTTATCTCAAAGAAATAGTTACTGGGTATTTGGCGGAATTTAAATAATTTAATTAACATTACACATGTGTCATATAGTTGATAGATTAATTTGGTTTTCTTTGTACTGAAAAATTAGAATGTCATACAACTAGGTTGAGACAAAGTTTGGTTAGAGAGCCTTTATATTTGGTTTCGCCCGTGTAAGTAGTCCAATGAAAATAATTAAGACTTGTGTTTGACACAATGTCATTATGACATGATGACACAAAGTGCCCGAGATTGCTCTGACCGCAAGTACACTGAATTACAAATGGAACTGATTAAATACAGTATAGGTATAGCCTATAGCCCTATTTAATAAATGGACTATACAACACATGAACGAGTTTTTAATTGGAAGCCGTAGTTTCCGAGATTAGCGTGTTCAAACTAACAAGTTGGTCAGCTATAAAATATTATTTAGTATCAATTAAGTGAATATATGAGATATTCAATATTTCCAGTCTCTTGTAAACGTTTTAATTCAATTTTTATTTTTCAATATTGTCAATTTTAAAATATAAAAATGGAAATCTTTATTTTATTATGATATTTTTACAAAGAATATTTACCGAAAAAGGAGATTTAAATAATTTCAAATAATAAAATTCAATGTGACAAATGATGCTTTGGTTAAAAATAGTAAATAATTCAATTATACACTCGCGTCTATTGATTTGCCGTGCCTTGAAAAATTATCATGTTTGACGTATGTAGGTTCGTCGCGAAAATATATTGCATCACCGATTTACTTTATTTTGAATCAGATATTACTAAAGAATATAAATATTGAACAGTATTTTAGTAGACGCCAGTCGTGGCGCAGGGACAAAGTGTGGCAATGTAAATGCTCGAGGAAATAAATATTTATTTAAATGTATATTTTCATTTCTTCACTCTGGTCAAGGCGCGGTGTTGAACACGCAATGCCTCCAAATTCGGGGGAAAATGGGGTACGGATATATTCTATAACGCTTGGCATATGCATCACTTGGGAGCTAACACTTGGTGTAAAAAAGCGTGTTTTAGTAACTATGTATATATTATTAATTGTTTAAATGAATTTCAACTAAATTAAAAAACTTTTTTGCACCTTGACACTCGAACCTTTTTTTAACTTAACAAGCTGTATCCCGCATCTAGCAGGGTAGGCAGTAGGCATCTGGAAACCTTGTGTTAACCAGTTCTGTTTCCATTGAGATACTTCCGTTTCTCACTTTCCGCCGCATGCTGGAGCCGCGTTATTTGCCTTAAATTCCCTCTTGGGGAAATGAAATATTTTAAAAATATAATTTCTTCGATTGGGACCTTTTCAAAGAGGAATCGAACGCATGACCTGTATACGCTTGTGCCCCAGCGCCACGACTGACCTCAACTTATGTAATTGTTAGGTAATAAACGGAGTGTCTTAACGCTAGGTTCCCTCTGCCTACCCTGCTGTGTGCGGGATACAGCGTGAAGCTAATTTAATTTAATTTTTTTTTTTTAAATAGGCTGTGTATTTATAAAAATAAAGAAACTTCTACAAAAATGATCACTGAAAGTATTAAAATTGGTAATTAATTTTTTGAGAACATAGAGAAAACTATAGATAAGTATAGGTAAACAATATTAAAAGTATATAAGGTATACACGTTTATAATTTATATTACTCATCGTTCTTTACCCACGATAAGTCGACAGTGTTGTATGTATAACTGTTATAGTTAAATCACTGTATTGGTTAGTGTTTAAGTAAGATAAACTAGAATAGTTTGAAAGGCCATCCTGGCGCAGGAGCACAAGTATGTGACTATAAACGCGGCAGTTGTGAGTTCCATTTTCGTTTGGGGAATGATATTTTTTGCAATTTCTCGTTCTGATACCAAGGCAAAACTGCGGCGTACAGCCACTCACCATGCTATGTCGAAAATTCGACGGAAAGTGTAGGAACGGAGTAAACACTAGGTTCCCTTTGTTTGTGTGCGGAATATAACGTGAAACTAAAAAAAAAGTTTAGAAGCCAACATGGCGCAGTGTAAACGAGACGGTAATGGGTTATATCTACTGTGGGGAATGAATTATCTCCATTTCTTCTTTCTGGTAACAAGACTCCCAATATCTCCAAAATAAAACGATGTGTGAGGAACAGAGTGTCTTAACACTAAGTTCTCTCCGCTTACCCTGTAAACGTACAATATACAACGTGAAATTAAAAAGATATATCTACTAAACTAAATCCCGTGACTTAAAACCATAAAAATACCAAGTAAACAACTCTGCATTATAAAAAAAACATATCTCTATAACACTTTTCGCTAAATCATAAAAGTATTAACTTTTATGTAAAAGGCATCAATACAGCCAGATAACTTGTTAGAATAAATATGAATTTATATATACTGTACACAGATGCTGATAAATTTGTGCAAATAAACGTCTTAATAAATAATCCTGGGCTGGTACATCATCCAGAAAGGTTTCAGTTTTTAGTGGAAACGCACGAATTTTCATTAAAAGTGTTCGAATTTTTTTTTCTGGAAAAAATGTAAGCTCGATGCTAGTATTATTGCTTTTTTTTAATTCTTTTTTTTCGCTCAGTAGAAGCGGAGAGACGATAGTGTCGAAACACTTTAAATGATTTTTTAATGATCATTTTGTTTTTCTTTCTAAGTGTAATAATATGTATCATGTAGAATGTATTGAGTAAAAAATCAAATCGAACTTATTGGATTGCATAGCTTTAGTTTCGCTTTTTTTAAATTGATGTTTGTTGCAAATATGTTAAAGAAATTAGCATTCCGTTTTAAGGCAGTCGCGGCGCAGGGGCGCACTGGGATGCGACTGTAAATGCGACGGCTGTGGATTTTATTCCCGCTTGGGGGAATGATTTAAAATATGGCAAAAATCACCGCCGCACTTTGTTTAAATCAAATACATATGCCATATAAATAATTTTAGAAATATATATTAAAAATATTCTATTTTTTCGATTTATTTATTTACAGTTAGACATTTCTTTACTGAATCTACATTTTCTTCTTATAAGTTTGTTATTGTGATTCTTTTTCTCATATACAGGATGCCCCAGTTTGATCGTATTTGCTTATCACCGTGGTATGCAGCTTTTTCACTTCCTAAACGTTAGTATTATTATTATTTTTTATTATTTACTTACTACCACCCGCTCGCGACTTCGCCCGCTTGTACTACAAAAACTTTTTTTTTTAATTATTTGAATTACTTTCGTTATCAAATAACATTATCATTTTGAAGACAATATACATTCATTGAAAACTTAAATCTTAGCCACGTCAATAAAACTCTTATTTGTACCAATATTGTTATGGCATGTAATATTTTATATTGACTTAGCTTTTATTAAACCTATTTAAATAGATTTTACACTTATTGTTAAGGGGAGTTTGTCAAAATATAATAGTGAAAACTGTATTTAAATCAGTTAAGCCATTTTTGAGATTAGCGTGCACAAATGCACACACAAAAATATTACTACTTACATATCTTCAAAGTATAGACACCGAACAGTTATGATTTTATTATTAGTATAGATTTTTAGGAACACTTTGTTGTCTGTCTGTCATTTATACTATCGAACGATCTGATGATCTTGACTCAAAAAGATTTATTTCAAAATCGCGTATAAATTTTCTTAGTAAAGGTATATGTCAAATGCTAAACAAATATTTTTATATAAGTACTATCCGTATGAATTGATAGCTAAAACTGTTTGTCCGTACGTTGATTGATTTGGATGTAACATATCTATACTAATATAAAAAAACTGATGCGATTGTTTAGTCGAACGCTTTTATATCAGGAACTGTTGGTTTGAATTAAAACATTATTTTTATGTCAGATAGTCTATCTATCTATATCTATAGGTTATATGACCGATGCGGTTAAATGTCAAACTTACTTATATGTTTTAACGAGACTAAGGGAAGCGTTGAGTTCTTACACTCAACACGCAATATTACAAGAATTCCGCGGAAGGTGGGAAACGGAAGTGTCTTAATGTGAAAGGAATGTCTTAGAACTAGGTTCCCGGATTCCTTCTCCGCACCATGCTACGTGTGGGATACAGCGTGAAACTGAAAAATAGTACTTTTATTTTACAACATACGAACTCTATTTTTATATAATGAAATGAAATAAAAAACTAAAAAAATAACTAGACTTATAAAAATTCTAATTTAAAATGTTGACTTGACGATCTATAGATTAATCATGGCGCGTCTCGTTTGACTCTAAACACGTCGGTTGTGTGTTCGTTTCCCATTCGAGGGAATGAATATATTTAAAAATTATTTTCTCTTCCCCACAAAGCTGTTGAATTCCTGCTCTATAAGTGAAAAATACATACCAACGTAACGTAAAACGTGAAGTTACATTTTTTAATTTTTAGTACACTAATTTGACCATGTATCAAAATTTATTTCACTTCGGTACTTAACCACAGCAAAAGTTATGTTTTATCGTGAAAATGTTTTATGAGCACGAGGCAGCATTTAAGTAACAACATTTAATATATTTATTTACAAAGTATCCATATTTAAACACAATATAAGCGGATGAATATTGACTATGTAATATTATTACTAGACATCGAATCAGTTGCGAGGCAAGACCATACCTTATCTATATATTCGTTTCTTTTTTTCTTGTTTCCGTAAATCTTACTTATTGAGAGATATACAGAGAGAACATAGTAATTAGTGTCTCTCTCTCCACTTTACGCATACTCCACTTTGGTGTAATCATACAAGGTTGTGGATTTTGAATCTAAAACCTCGTGTTACTGTTACAATATTGTGCCACAGTGGCTTCTATTTGACCTACTTATATTATTATGTTTAAAACTTTTCATTACAATCTACTAATACAACAACAGCCATCCAATTCAACACAATGCAATTTCACATACAAAAATTTCCAGTAAACTATAATTAGTCGTACTAAAAATGACTTTATCGCGTGACATTTTGAAAATATTAAAAAATAGACGTACAATGACGAAGAAATATATATGGACGATAAAATGTTGCAGTGTTTTCTGACAGTGAAACAATTTTTTTTTTTAATTAGTGTTTATTGAGAAGATTGGTGGTGATAGGCAATTGAATTAGATTTTCAATAGTTTCTATTGATTATTTTTTTGTGATTTTCACGAAGAATAACGCTAACTTTTGATTGGCAATTATAAGCACCGATTGGCAACTCCTGACGTTGATTGGCAATTTTAGACATTGATTGGCAATTTTGAACATTTGTCGGTCATTTTTAACATTAATCATCAATTGATTGGACATTTTGGATTGGCAATTTTGGACATTCATTCAGACATTCAATCGTTGACTGGCAAGTTTAACCAATTATTGTCAGTGATAATGGTAGAAGATACCGCGCAGCAGTCGGACAGAGTGTCAGCAGCTGCAGTATTGCAGTTCGCTGCAAGAGAAGCGAGAGAGGGCAGGAGATTTGCAGAGTTTGGTGCACATGCCTTCGCCAGCATCACGTATAATGCTTATGGTAATTTTCGTTATTGTCTTAAACTTTTTTTTTCATTAAAATATTTATAGCTGTTGTTTTATCTCAAGGAAAACTATTTTTCAGTTACAGAGAAAACCCCACAATGGGTGCCATTTCTAAAGAAGAAGAAAGATTCACTTCTTCTGTTTTTAGAATTAGTAGTTAGTATTTTAAATTATTATCATTTTCATGTTATTAGTAGTTTATATATATTTAAATATAGTGTAATTATTACTTATAGCCTATTGGCTAACGTGAGTTAGTTATATCTAGTATATTTACAGCTTGCCTCTGCCCAGATCAAAGTGTAACTGATAATGTCGCATATTGTTTGTGTAGTGTAAAAATAATAGATATGTTTTAATGTTATTTAGATAATTTGAAAATCGTTTAAAAGAAATACATATAACATTTAATGCTTTTTTTGTAAAATTTTAAATTTCGGCTAGCTGCTATTTAATTTGTATATGATGATAAAATTTGGATTTTAGCCTATTTTTTTTTAGTTTAGAAAGACTTAAAGTAACAGTCATTAAAAACTATAATGCACATAATTTTACGATTTTAGCAGTAATTTGCCTTAAATATTGTGCAATTATTGATAAACATCAAGTCTAAACTCAATTTTAATTTTACCTAAATCATATTCTTTCGTGTTCTGGGATTATAAGTAAACTGATAAATGAATAAATGAACAAAAAAAAGCTTTTATTATATATTTCTTAATCAAACTCCTTATTTCTTTCAAAATATAGGTCAGATTTACCAATTTATAATATTAACTAGTACGCAAACCACACTTACGCCTAGTGCCCAAACAGTTTATCTGGTCAGGTCATTTTATTATAATAAAGCAATTCGTCTGCCTCACTTGCTGATATCACTCACTTTATCAGTGGACAGTGGCCAATGGGACAGTGTAACCAGTTCTATTTGAGATGTACAGTTCAATAGGGTAATTTGTTGATACGCCATGTTTTATGATTGTGGTGAAATAATGTTTTTATTTTTATTTATTTATTTTTTTTAGCGTAAAGACGCTCCGTTTCCCATTTACCACATTTTTTGATTGGCGGAACTCAACGCCGCGCTTTGCCTCGACACCAGAACGAATACCACCAGAGATATTAAATATTTCATTTTCTCGAGTGGGGATCGAAACCACAACCAGTCACATTTACAGTCACACACTCGCGCCTCTGCGTCACGACTGGCCAAAATAGTATTTGTATTTCTTACCTTTTTGTTGTATTATAGTTGTTTAGTTTGCACAGGGTAATTATTTAGTGATAAATGATTATTTTTATATTGTATGTATTTTAAAAGGAGTTCTTTGATTTTTGGACGTTTATTTAAAATTTTATGAATATATCTCCAGGCCAGTAGTGGCGCAGGGGCACAAAGTATGACTGTAAAATCGATCCGTTGTGGGTTCTATCTCCACTCGAGGAAATGAAATATTTAATATCTCTGGTGGTATTCGCTAATTGTTTACGGAATAGACGCCATTACTAAATTAATATTTTTTTTATTAGGGTTGTCGAGGATTCTACAAGGATGAAACTAATAATAATCGAATCAAAAATATGTTTTATTTTATTACCCCCATGTTTTTATAGCACGTTAAATCATGGTTATCCATCCTGTTCATGTTATACTATCAATGACTCTTGCTATAAGTGTTCAGAAGCCTACAAAATGTAAGATCTATTGTAACTTAGAGAATTGGCCACTTAATTAATTTCTGAGATCGGGATAGTCTTGTTCTTTGTATTTTCGTAAATAATTTCTGGTACACACTATGGTTTTCAATTTCAAATATTTCTCTATTTTAATATCAATTTGCAAGCTCAAATCAAATCATTGGACTTTATTGCATAGAAAATAAAATTAGTGTTAAGAGATTTTTAGTTATATAAAAAGTGTCATTTATTTTTCTTTTGTACGTTATAATTTATATGTTTTTTTTTACCTAATATGTATAATTTCCAGCTACCCTAGGTGAGATGGGTGGCAGCGGGACGAGCTCCTCGTCGTCTCACATGTCACCAGGGTGGCCGGTCAACGACTTAGACCTGGATCTACCTGGGGAGTTGTCTATGAAGTAAGTATAGCGTATACTTATATTCGAAATGTTATGTTTTTGCTAAGAGCGAAGTGTCTTAATACTAGGTTCCCAAGTTCCTCCTGCTTAGCCTACTATGCGCGGGATATAGCGTGAAAAACAAGAATTTATTTAGTATTTTGAATATGCTATCAGGGAAATTTGACAATGGACACGACATTTAGCCGAAATCGATCCTACTGAATTCTAGGGAGTAGAGAGGTTCATGTCACTCCGTCGTTGATTATACAACTACATAGAATAAATTGTATCGGGTGACGTTTACCTCCAACTAGCAATTTAACTTTAATACATAATTATTTATATTTTATTATATAATTATTATAATTTTAATAAAAAAACTAACATAGGAATTGAGATTTGGGTTACCGGAGGTGTATCTAAGATATATATCTGTTAAAAGAACAAAATTTTTCATGTTTACAGTGAAGCGCTCCTAGCTCTCCCAGCTCTTACCGGATTCAAACAAGAAGCCCCATCGCCGACCGGCAACGTGCTGTCGCCGCCGCGGCGCGCCTGGCAACTACGTCGACCTGATGATAGACAGGTATTATATTGTTTTTATGAATGAGAAGACATATTAAATTTCTTTGAAGTTTTGGGCCAAAAATTTAGCCAGTTGATGGGTAGTTTTTAAATTAAGTTTAAGTTTTGCTTTGATAAATTTTTGTATGATTTTCAGTTGCTATTATTTTGATTTTAATATTTAGTTCATAAGTAACAATTTTTTTTTAGTAATTTTCAATAATAATATAATAGTATATTGGAGCAATAATATATTATGTAATTTATACTGAAATTATACTAAGATAAAAACGGGTTTCACCAATGGTTATACTACTCAGGCGATAGGTTATGTTTAAAAATAGATTAGTAAGAGTGAAATTTATATAAAAGAATGACAGATAACTTAATAAGATTCTTTCTGCCTACTCCTCAAAATAGGGGTTAAAATTTGGCAAGAAAAAAATTATTTATTCATTTATTTGCTGTTACAGTGGTCTCTTGACAATATTGAGGTAACATCATTAGCGCTAATAATACATAAACAAATATTCATATACACGTCATTAGTATATCGTCGCTGCATGTATGTGTGTGTGTGTTTTTACATTAAAACACTCCGCTAAATTCTGGAGGCCTTTGAAAACCTTTGCCTCGACACCAGAGTGAAATATTAAATATATAATTTCCTAGAGTGGAAATCGAATTCACAGCCTGTTGCGTTTATAGTCACACACTCCTGCGCTACGACTGGCCTCAAATAATCATCAGTTTGATTTGTCATATCAATGGCTATGGATGATCTATATATAAAATTCTTTATTGCACCAAATTCATACATAATAAAACATATATATTGAAATTTCGATCGATCTTTTCTTAGTGTTCACTTATTTATCGATGGTTTTGTTGCTAATATTTCCTTCCACAACCGTTTGGTATTTGTCTGTGGCGCTCGTTCTAGATTCTATTCTTGATCAAGATAATACCAACACGTACTGCATAATTTTTAAAGCTTGTGATATAGCATCCCCTTTTGTACTTTCCACTCTTTCTAGAGTGCCAATGGTAACTCCCGATTACCCAATTTTTTGAAATCAAGCTAAGTAAACATAAACATTATTTTTAGAAAAAATAAATTCACAATTATCTATATATATAAAAGGACTTGTGCTGACTGACTGAGGTAAGACGCACGCAGAGCCGTAACCGCTGATGGTAGAAACTTGAAATTTGGGCAGATGTGTATTTTCATATTCTGGACATCCACTAAGAAGGGAATTTGAAAAATTTTAACCCTAAAGGGATGAAATAGGGGTTGAAAGTTTGTATGGAAAAAAAATTTAATCTGTACCGATTTTTATAAAATTTGAAATTCAGACTCTTAAAAATATTTCATTGAACACGTGTTTCATGGTTTTTAAGAATTTCTTCTAAGGGTTCAAATAAGAGGTTGAAAGTTTATATGGAAAAATCTTTAAATTGCCACCGATTTTTATAAAAATTTAAATTCAGACTGTTAAAAATATTTTATTGAACACGTGTTTCGTGGTTTTTTAGAAATCACTCCTAATAAGCGGGCGAAGCCGCGCGCGTCCTCTAGTCGTATATACAGTTACAAAATATACCACTATACTGTATACATCAAAAATACATTATTTTCTTTATAAATACAGATAACTAATATGATAGTGGACAACCGCGATGGCATGGAGGAGCCGTGTCAACAAACATCGCCTCACAATAACATGATGAATACACATTGTAAGTATTATTATTTATTATTCTTCTTTTTCTCTGCAGCTGGACTAGAGGTCCAGCTCACGTTTAGCAGAATAGGCGGAGAGAACCTACAGTTAAGACACGCGGTTCTTCACTTTCAAGGCATTTTAAGGATATTGAATGTTGACTAATCTAGATACGTTAACCAAACCGGGGAAAAAAGAAACTATGAACCTTTGATGGTATAAGAGTCAAGATGAAAAAATAAATAAATTGTATAATATCTTAAATTACCTCGACTCTATCAACATCAATTTCTTAACAATTAGGACATATATAATATATATATATATATATATATATATATATATATATATATATATATATATATATATATATATATATATATAAATATATATATAATTCAAAAGTCGTGGCGCAGGGGCACAAAATGTGACTGTAAATCGACTGGTTGTGGGTTCGATCCCCACTCGAGGAGATGAAATATTTACTTAAATTTATATTTCCATTTCTTCGCTCTGGTGTCGAGACAAAGCGCGGCTTTGAATTCTGCCACTCAACACGCAATGCTTCCAGAATACGGCAGAAAGTGGGAAACGGTGTGTCTTACCACTAGGTTCTCTCTGCCTACCCTGTTGTGTGCGGGATACAGCGTGAAGCTGATTTATTTGATTTTTAATTCAATTTGTATTTGGAAGAGATGAAGAAAGGACGGAATGTAAGATCAGTGTAAATGGTAAGATATTAGAACAAGTGAATGAAGTGGTATACTTGGGAAGTATGTTCAGTAGAGATGGAAGATACGAGATGGATGTGGAGATGGAGGCGTATTGCTGCCGGTAACAAGGTTAACGGAGTCTTAGCTGCATCGATAAGACGGCGAAACGTCAGCACAGCTGCGCGTTTGGCCGTATGCAATGCAGTTTTGGTACCAACTCTGTTATGCGGCAGCGTATGTAGAGACTGTAGCGTTTGGCGCTCCGTTCTCTCTGACTACCCCGCTAGGGATAAAGCGTGAAGCTAGTTTAGTTTAGTTTTATATATATATATATATATATATATATATATATATATATATATATATATATGTATATAAAACTTTAAATAATATTTTTTTACGTATGCAATAAAAAAAAATATTATTATAGACCCCCCCGACACTTAAAGATATAAAAAACAAACAACTAGAAAAGAGCTGATGATCTTCAAACGGCTGATTATATTTTTTTGAATCATGGCCAGGATGGGACATAGGAAATTTTTTTTTCGAATGGACTTTATTGCTGTTGACCTGGACTGGTCTTGACGGCGTCACCGGCCGAGTAGGGGCGAGAGTAGCTCGTCTCTGAAATAAAATTACGAGCTTTGATGGACGCTCGGGAAGTGTTGGCATTTATGTAGTTGGCCCTGCGTACGCTAATCAGAGGGGACATAGGAGATATAGAGAAAAAAAAATTAATATCAGTTAATCTGTTTGGGAGCTATGATACCACAAATAAACTTATAGACATAAACACACGTCAAATTTTTAACACCAGAGGTGTTTTCATCAAAGGCTAAAAACTATTTTGTTATGTTTTTTTTGTCTATTAACAGCCAGTCCAGAAAACATGCAGTGCCAACCAGTGCCAGTTATGCCAATGAACGGTTACCACTCTCCTAACAATCAGGAAAATAAAAGTGAGTGTTTTGATATTTCGGTAAAAATATAAATATAATTTTATATATTTCCTTAATATTTATTTTCCTAAGTCTATGTGAAAGAGAAAATCCATGCCTAATAACACATTCTAAGTGCTGGAAGCAACCTCCACGGAGGAAGAATTATTATTTATTACTATTCATTCATTTCTTCGCTCTGGTACCAAGGCACAAGCGCGGCGTTGAGTTTTGCCACTCAATACGCAATTCAATTGAAATGGAAAGAGAGGAGCGGATTGTCTTAACACTAGACTCTTCGCCTACTCTTTTTTTGTTTTTTTGTTATCGTGAGGAAACCCTTTTACGGATACTCTGCATGAGTGAGGAGTCAAGCGAGTGATGTGGAACTCATGAACCAGTAGATATTGACCGTCCACACTACCCACGACAAACCTCACGGTGCCCCTCGACCGCCACAGGTCGGAGCCACGGCCAACGTCAAAGATTCTTCCGCAACTCTAGCGGCGGAAGCCTACTGCCTCCCCTGCCCCTGCCTACCTCTGCCTATCCTGCTACAGGCATGAGACAGCGTGAAGTTGAAAAAAAGCAGCAGTAGCCGAATTTAACGCGGGCGACCAAACTTTAAATTGATATAGAAATATAGGTATAATTTAGTATTTTTATAATTATATTACAGATGCGGGACTACTAATGTGTTCTCCGGTCAGTTCTTTGGACAGCTTCCTGCATTCTCCATCCGGTCGACCTGATAACAGTTTCAAAGATGATACCAGGTATTACTTGTTTATTAGCAGTGATTTTGTTTATATTTCATTGTGTTAGGGCGTCGTGGGTTTGATTTCCGTCGGATATTTTTTTTACAATTAGAAAACATACAGAAAATTTTTAACGTCGCGGTATTTTTTGTTTTTTAGCTTCACACTGTATCTACCTACCCTTATATAGCGGGGTAGGTAAAACGAACCTGGAAAGGTAAGACGCAGTGTTCCTATTAAGACACATCCGTTCCCCACTATCCGTCGAATTCTGGAGGCATTGCCTATTGTTTGGAGGAACTCAACGCTGCGCTATGCATCGTTATCAGAGCGAGGAAATGGAAATATTAAATATTTAAATTTCTCGAGTGGTAATCGAACACACAACGTTTACAGAGTCGTGCCACTACTGGCCTCTAATATATATATATTTAAGATAATAAATTTACCTTACCATATTTCTTGTTGGCTTAGATTCCAATACGTATTGGCAGCGGCTACATCGATAGCAACGAAACAAAATGAAGAAACACTAACATATTTGAATCAAGGACAGCCATACGAAATTAAATTGAAGAAATTAGGTGATCTGTCGCATTACAAGGGAAAGATGTTGAAGGTTTGTTTTGATTTTTTTTTGTAATTGTGTAACAAAAAAAATATTGAAAATCCATCTTTGAGCGTCATTTATTTTTAGTCATTAGTAAATTCAATAAGTACAGCCGTCACTTTATCCTAACCAGCTTATGCTGTTATTACATATTTAATTCCGAATATTTTATTGATGTGTTCGATTTCTTAAAAGTAAAAAAATAAAATAGGCACTATCACTGTACAAGAATGGAAAAAAATATGTAACAGAGTAGTAATAAAAAGAAAAAAATGGTTAACACGACGATATTTTTAAACCCCGACGAGAAACGAACAAGAGAGGTGTTATAAGATTGACCACCTTTGTCTCTCTGTTTGCGTGTGTCTTTGTGGCTCTGTCTGTAGCTTTGTAGCTCCTGAACGGATGGACCGATTTCAGTGCGGTTTCCTTATTCGAAAGATAATTTCATCACAGTGGTTCTTAGCTCTGTTTATTTAAAATCCATCCAGCAGCTAACTGCAGCTTACCAGCTGTTTTCCATGCCATAGATAGGAGATATATTGCAATATAATTTGACGTTTGTTTAGTATCCCGTTGCTGAGTATGCTTACAATTTGGTATACATGAGTAAATTCGAGGATCAAACAATAATAGGAAAATCTTAACATGATGCTGCACCCAGTTTTGAGCTTATTTTAAACAGGACTAAAATTCAATACGATGTTAACAGAAATCTGACCTGATACTGCAGCAAGGATTATCAGAAAACATGCAAGCCTTAAAAATAATACAGCATCCTATTCGTGTTCCTATTTGTGGCTCCTTTTAAACAAAACGAAATTTAGCGAAATTTATTTAATGAAATCTTATTTATTATAAAGTTCAGTAGTTTGGTTAGTTTTATTTCTACAAATTATTTTTTAAAATATATATGGGGAAACTATTGAATTCCAGATTCACATCGTAGTCTCTGTATGCAGCTAAAGCAATTTTTTCTGTTTCATTTATGAATAAAACTACTAAAACTATAGGAAGCTTCCTGAAATAAAAGTTAAATTTGAAATTTAAAAACCCCCCGAAGAAAACATTGAAACAAATTGTTACGATAAATTGAAGCTAAAACAACATAACAAATAACAAGCCAACAAAAAGTGAAAAGTAATAGCTATAATTTTTCATAGTGCATTTGCATTGTCATGTGCTTGTGTGCTGTACTAAATAGTGTAAAATTCTTTTCGTGAATAAGTTTTTATTTTCAGAATTATCGCATATATTTCGTTATATTTTTACCAAATCATTTCTACATGTAAATTCATCGGGGGACCGCCAATATAATATATACAGGGTGGAAGTCTAAGCACCACATTAAATGAAACCACAGTTTTAACTACTCTATAAAAGCCTAATATAAATCAGAAATAAATAAATTTCCAAAAATGAAAAAGTTATTTTACAAACAAAATAAATAATAAAATTGTCATTTTAAAATAAAACGCCATTTGTAAGGACGACGCACGCACACATAAACCTATCAAAGGAACACCGCCGCACACGCCTCATTCCGAAATCGAGTCGTAGGTGTTGGCGATAAAGTTCAAAGTTGTTTAACCTTTAGTAGTATTTTTGTAGTAGTAAGTGTTTATGTTATTGGGATCTATACGTAATCGCGTCACACGAAATACAGGTATGGATAAAAATCGTGAAATGAAAAAAAAATCCTACGTCCAAACTGTTGATGCATCTTGATTAATTTCTTTAGGTATAGGTTTGAAATATTTAACCCTATATGCTGTTTCCGTAAATGGAGCGCTGCCTCTTCCACCCTGTATATACATAGTTTCAAATTTTAAAACAAAATAAATGTTTTCTGTGGTGGTATGGTTTTGATTTAGAATGGTTCACATATCTAGTAGTTCTAGGTACCACGTTCCGCGACAGCAGTTCTATTTTCATAATCACTTACAAATGCAAGCTTCAGCTTAAACCATCTCAAACTATCATCGACACAATGAAATAATTTGTCAATGTTGGTTGCTTTATTCATTATCAATTGTAAATGAGTTTTATTTATTAAATGAACGTTTGTGTTCCTTTTGTTTTATGTTTTGTGAACAGTACTGACATTTGGCTAGGGGCCGTTCAAGTATTACGTAAGCACTGTAGGGGGGCGGGGGGGTCTTGGGTTTGCTTATTTTTGATGACATGGGGGGTGGGGGGTCTAGCTAGTAATTACGTAAGCAGTAGTTATTTATTTTTTCATATATATATTATGGCTATATTTGGTAGACGTATGTATGGTAGACGCAGTGGCGGAATAAGGCTAAAACGGGCCCTAGGCAACTTATAATTCTGGGCCCTTCAGTCATGACACATCCTTTCCGTTTGGTGCTTCGGTTTTAAATGATATATTATAGTATATATGTTCTATTTAATTATCGGATTCTAATAAAAAATGAAAAATAATATACATGTACAAATAATTGAATAAACATAATTTATTAAAATAAACTACCAAACATAATTTATTAAAACAAACAATAATACTTAAAAAAATATACATAGATTTATTAGTTATATTGCCTTTTTCCTCACTTTTATTTCTGAAAACTAAAAAAAAAAAAAATCTTAAAATGATATTTAAATTTGGGAAAGTTGCAATAATATTATTATCCTGTGTAAATGACCACATGAATGTAAGCGAAATAATATTTTCTTTGCTAATAAAAGTCGTCAATTGTATTACTTCATTTTTCAGTTCTGCTAGATTCAAATCTTGTTCGTAACATTTTAATACCTCTATTGAAAAGTCACTTAACTCACTATTATAAAAAATTGATTTGAATTTATTGTTAACAGTTTTATATCCCTGAGATCAATTTTTAATATTACTAATTAATGAATCGCATACCACAAAAAAAAAATTAACTTTGAAATTATCTTTACCACTGAATCTACTTTCATTTTCTGGGGTTTCATCATAAAATAATTCTCATACTTTAAGCCGTCTTTTATGACTTGAATATGCAATATTTTAAAATTTTGTTGCTTCGTTTTCCAATTTATCAAAATCATTTCTAACAGTTTGTATGAAATCTATCAATGAGCTGCTTAATTAAAACTGCTGTATTTAAGGATTCGTCTTTTTGTCTGCTGTGAACAGTACTGATATTTGGCTTATCTCTAGTATATATTTTATAACGTTTCCATCAGAGCATCATCAAGATATGCTTCCACGAGCGCCGCCTGCAGTACATGGAGAGGGAGCAGATCGCGCAGTGGCACGCCGAGCGCCCCGGCGACCGCATCGTGGAGGTAACTATCAGAGTGTGCGAGCGAGACGGCATGTGTGCGTGAGTGAGAGCGGAGATAGGTGGATGCGGAGCAATGTGTTCAACAGAGCATCATCAAGATATGCTTCCACGAGCGCCGCCTGCAGTACATGG
>JAATLQ010035074.1:0-26555 GCA_013421005.1 Heliconius erato x Heliconius himera | reverse complement strand
GTTAAAACAAAGCAATTGGTGAAATTTCCAAGTAAATCGGTTCAGTAGTTTCAGAGAAAAATGCGGACAACAATATGTCGACAGACAGACAGACAGACAGACAGACAGACAGACAAGAAATTCAAAAAAAATCTTTTTGCTTTCTATTAGTCTTTTTAAGTGTCCCTCTATCCATTTCAGTCAAAATTACTAAATGTACAGACAAAATATTTTTACTGTCTTATTATATATAGAGATTACTTGTCATAAGATACGTATGTATATCAAAATAGAATTTTAACACACATTTCTCAATGTCATGCTTATATCAAAGAAAAAAATTGGAAAATATTAACACTAATTCCAACGAGGAAAGACAGTTCAAAATAAAACTTTATTGTATTATAGTAAAAAGGCAATTGACCGTTAAGTTCTACTCGACTCCGATACCTCACCAGGGAGTAACGGAAGGTAACACATCGGTTAAATAACATTTAACTTGACTCTCATTTTGCATTTGTTTTTGCTTCGATTCTATTTAGTAACTAATATAAAATAATAATTTTTCAAACAATAATTATTCACTCGATGTTAATACACAAAAAATATACCTTCAAAAATATATTACCTTCAAATTCCGAGAAAATTCAGGAATCGATAGGTTTGATTTTAACCAGTCAGTGCCGCATTTAGATACCGCCGAAGGAGACTTATCTTTTCTAGCTTTTATTTCTAGATGAGGCCGGTCGTGGCGCAGCGGCACGAGGTGTGACTGTAAAACCGACTGGTTGTGGGTTCGATCCCCACTCGAGGAGATGAAATATTTACTTAAATTTATATTTCCATTTCTTCGCTCTGGTGTCGAGGTTAAGCGCGGCGTTGAATTCTGCCACTCAACACGCAATGCCTCCATAATTCGGCAGAAAGTGGGGAACGGAGTGTCTTAACACTAGGTTCCCTCTGCCTACCCTGCTGTGTGCGGGATACAGCGTGAAGCTAATTTTTTTATTTTTTTTTATTTCTAGATCATTTGCATCTCGTAGATATCACTTTACGGTCCAAGATATATAAACGCTACAATAGAGTTTTTCGCTAAAAATTATTACTGATAAAAATGATTACTGATTGTATTTGTGTCGTATATTATTACTTGTCCATCGAGGCGCAGTGTGTCACACGATGTTTGTAGGTCAAATTGTAATGAGTTATATTAATTTCCCCACTCAAATAAGACTAAACGATGTGTACCGCAACCGCAACTTAAGTACCGTAAGTACCGCAACTTACTACGCAAAGTAGTTTTGGTTTTGACGAAATCTCCAAATCGGGAGATAAACAGAGGAAAATAAAAGCTTACTGTCTACCCTGCGAAATTTAACAAAATGAAAAAGTATTTATTACAAAATTTTGAATAATTTTATAAATTTTTCATTGAACTAAGAAGCGTCTTAGTTCAGAATCGCTATTGACTTTTTTATTTTTTTTAATATAATTTTTATATTATACTATTCTAAAATTTAAATAAATTCACAATAGTATCTTTATGACTTAAAGAGATACAAACGAAATCACCTTTAATATATCTTTCACAAAATTAAAGCGAAACTCAAAGCTCCATAAAATATATTGAAGCAATAAAAAGATGTTATTGCACAAAAAAAGCACGAATTTAAACGAGAAAGCTCAAACTGGTTGGAATAATGGCGTCATCTTCCATGCACATAAAGTAAGAACTTAATAAATATTTTAAAAACATGATAGAATATTAAAACATATCACGAAGCTCGAAGTAATATTCGTCGTGAAAATTGCCGTCATAAAGTTTGGGCAATGTGAGTTATTCTCTCAAAGTGTGGACTTTATTATCCAAGGGGGATGTGAAAAATAGTCGGCCTCGTTTGGGCGAAGTCAAAATCTATCTATCATTACTGATTATAAATTGTTCCAGTTACCAAATAGTTTAATACTTCAATGCACGCGTATACTTTTCCGAAGCAAAAATTGATATGATTTATGTTCAGGCTGTTCGGGCTGAAATTTAGAATTTGTTATAACTTGACGCTATAAAAGTGAGAAAAAAATATGTGTATATGATGTAATATATTTAAAATAAAACATTCTATATTAGCATTAAAATAAAACTGGAATGTCCGTCTGTAATTTTCAAATAACAGTGTACCTACTTCCAAGTGCATATAGTGATTTATACAAAACCAAAACACAAACAAATAATTTCGTTTTTTTTTTGTCTGTCTGCCTCTCTATTTATCCTGACTAATCTCCAGAACAGGTGACTTGATTTATATGAAAGGTAGAGGGGGTTGCATAGCAATATGTATATATCATAGACATCACACAGACGTGTGACTCAATAGCTTTCCAAATATCCTTTTTCAAAGTCTAGTACTTAGAAAAATGGTTTACTTGGTAGGCACAAATGATTACAGGTAAGAAGAAATTTAAAAACTTCTCGAAATTATTGCAGGAACGGTGACAGTACAAGATTTTCCATTATATGTGTTAAATGAAGTCCACGTAAAGTTGCCGTGACCTATGGCCAGTACTAATAAGTAAATAATGTTGAAATCTTGGGATAATTCTATTCAAAATTACTATGTAGATTGTAGAGCAAGGAAATGTAAATATTAAATATTTCATTTCCTAGGGTGGAAATCGAACCTACATGCTGTTGCACTTGCAGTCGCATGCTTGTGCCTTGTCTGCAACTGACTTGAAAACTAACACATTAGGAATATATTGTTTAATACAGCAAATTTAAAACAAAAAACGAAAAAAATAATTGCTGAAAAAAATAAAATGTTTCCAGCAATGTATTATAGTAGTTCGTAGTAGTTCGTAAGTAACAATGTGATTGAAACGAGACGATACGATATTATGTACATATTGATAAATTATTACAATTTTAATTTTTTTCAGCTTCACATGTTGTTTACTCTAATGTTAAAACATTCTCATCTTTCCGCCCGAATCCGAGACGTTGCGAGTTAAATGGTGGAAGTTTACCTCGTGCGTCTTTGTAATATTTTTTAAGCTTGAGGATATAAAAATATATTAAATTAACATACTTTATATTAAGATCGGATAAACAAAAAATAAAAAAATAAATATAAACAAATCCAGGTCTGGGAATAGATTATAACTTTCACGCATGCAATTCCATAGGCTCAATCCTGTCTCGCAGTTTGGTAGTGCAATCTAACACCGCAATATGTCTAAATAAAACGAAACTTTGTCAATATAAGCATCTTCCAAAGAATTCATAACCATTGCTATAACAAAACTAACAACAGTGGCGAATAATTTGTGTGATTATTTTCTAAATATAGTCGTAGTGCAGCGTCAGACTGTAAATGCCATGGTTCTATGCTTGATCGCCTGAGCACTGGGTTATCTTCGTTTCCTCGCTCTGGTAGATAAATCGCGGCGTTGAATTCCATTGCATGTCTTGATAATTGGACAGTGCGTGGGGAACAGTGTCTTAACATTAGGTTACCATCTGCCTACTCCGCTATATGGTAAAAACGGTGCGCTTTTTTAATAAATACACCATGGTTATAAATCTTTGTATAGATAGGATAGGTGGCTTAATGTCAGTGCCTTGCATCTTCACTCGGGTGAGATGACACACTTTCTACCCGATGACTCCGTTGACTGAAATACCAACGTTTATTATGATCGAGAAGTCATTATTAATACACTAGCTTGTTATATCTATCTATTTCTGTCTGTTTATTACTATTTATATTTTCTACTAGTGGGCGCGCGCAGCTTCGCCCGCTTATTAGCACCCTTAGGGGTGAATTCTATAAAAACCACGAAACACGTGTTTAATAAAATATTTTAAACAGTCTGAATTTTTTTTTTTTATAAAAATAGGTGGCGATTAAAGATTTTTCCATATAAACTTTCAACCCCTTATTTGAACTCTTAGGGGATGAATTCTAAAAAAACCATAAAACACGTGTCCAATGAAATCTTTTTAAGAGTTTAAACTCCCAATTTTATAAAAATCGGTGCTGATTTTAAAAAAAATCTATACAAACTTTCAACCCCTATTTCATCCCTTTAGGGTTAAATTTTTTCAAAATCCCTTCTTAGTAGATGTCCAGATTATGAAAATAAACATCTGTCTAAATTTCACGTTTCTACGCACAACGGTTACGGCTGTGCGTGCGTCTTACCTCAGTCAGTCAGGTACATGTCCTTTTGTATTTTCTATGATGCTATTGTGGTGTAGTTGTAGCGCATTCTACTGTATAAATGACGGTTTTGGATTTGATGCTCATTCCTGATGTTTAGATGATTACGTTCCATAGCCGTGTTATTTGAAGATGGTATAATGTCAGCTATTGTCACCTTACATGCAATGTCTCTAAAATTGGTGTAAAATAAATAGTGGAATTTCTTCAAATGGTTTTATATGGCATAAAGATTAGAGAGCTTATACGTTTCCTGAAACTACATTTCTTTTCAGCGTATAACACAAAATACGGAAAATTCAAAACCATGATTAATATTCGTACTACAATAAGCATTTTCTTTTCAGTTTCACCAATGATATGGGTACCAAACCAGCTGGTTGGAGCACCAGCAGGCACTGATGTGACCGTCGACTGCCACACTGAAGCTCATCCCCGAGCTATCTCGTACTGGGTGTATGACAATGTGATGGTTCTGCCTACTAAGAAATACGCTATAAATACTGAAGAGAATTCGTACAGGTAAGTTTATGTTATTTTTTCCTTACATAATATGTGGATAGTAAATCATACACGAGTATAATAAAAGATTTTATTTTAACTTCACACTGTATTCCGCATGTAGCAAGGTAGGCAGAGGAAAGCTAGTGTTAAGAAACATCCGTTCCCCACTTTACACCAAATTCTAGAGGCATTGCGTGTTGAGTAGCAGAACTAAACTTCAGAAAGTGGGAAACAAAAATGTCTTAATGAGAGCAGAGTGTCGTAACACTAGGTTTCGAAAGATTTTAATTTGGCGGAATTTCCCCTAATACTCGTTCAATTAATATCATGAGTATAAATGACTACAATAAAATGGATTCAAACCTACAGACTTCAAAAATGGACATTGTAAGATACATTCAAATTGAACCACCATAGTAGTAAATCCAGCAAAATATATATTCACCATATTAACTGGTAACCTTCCAGCAGACGTCGCGATATCTGTTATATTAAATTTTCATCTCCAAGAGGATTTTAGAGTAAAATATATTTTATAGTCTCAACCTACTTGTGCAAGAGCGTAACGTATATTGCTGTTAGGAAAGATAATCTTTTCCTTAAACCGAACCTGGATCACTTGGAGTTTTATTATGAAAATTAGCTTTGATGTAAAATTATCTCTAAGTATATACTTCTTAATGTTACTTTTTTATATTTTAACATGATTTCTTCACGCTGTATCTAGTATATAGCATACTAAGATGGTTAACCAAGAATCAATATACTCCGTTTAATTTCTGCCCAATTTGTATGACATTGCTTGTTGATGGAATTAAAATAATTCATTTCCCTAAATGAGCAGTGAACTCATTTTATGCTTCTATATAAAAAATAATCATAACAAAAAATGTTATAAACAAATGGATAGATAAAATTACTTAATTATTAAAGGAGGCCAGTCGTGGCGCAGAGGCACAAAATGTGGCTGTGAGCACGACTCATTGTGGATTCGACCCCACTCGAAGAAAAAAAATATTTATTTAAAATTTATATTTCCATTTCTCGCTCTGGTGTCGAGACAAAAGCACGGCTTTGAGTTGAGTCCACCACTCAACATGCAATGCCTCCAGAATTCGGCGGAAAGTGGGCAACGGAGTGTCTTAACACCAAGTCCCTTCTGCATGCCCGCCTGTGTGCGGGATACAGCGTGAAACTGAGCTGCTAATCATATATGTAATATGACGTCACACATATCATGTAAATTAGCCTAGCAAGTAGTCGAATTTATATGAGGAGGTTGCGTTATAAGTAATTAATAATAGATCCTGAGCACTCTACGCCTCGCCTGTATAAGCCTGAGCCTGTATTATGCATTGGCTATTATATAATGGGGCTTTGAACAGAGTAATATGTTTAATGTATAGCGGTTTTTGTGATTTACGCTATTTAATAATATTTTATATTTTTAATTACGGAGTGAAATTAAAGTTCCAGAATATCATGGAAAAATAGTCCAAATTTATTAACACTTTAGTTTTAAGTAAATTTGAAAATAGAATGTAGTGTAAGTATATAATATTAATATCGAATGAAATAGGAATTTACATGTATTATTATTATTATTATTTATTTAATTTTATAAAAGATAATATTCACTACAAATGTATCAAATTATTAGACGTATATTATGTGCGTATGTTTGCGTATGTCTAAGCTGTGCCACTTTACTTGAATTTGATGAGATTGATTGGAGTTTTGTTTAAAATTATAATCTTTTTTATTACTATCGTTCATTGTTTATAGTATATAATTAAATTTTATGTATGTACATCAAAATATATAAATAAATATAGTTTAAATTATTTATACGGTTTTATATGCTCTTTTAAATAGATAAAGAGCAACGTCTAACTCTGCGAGTCAAAATGCAATATCGTTGCACGGTTCCCAAGAGACGCGGCTTTAAATCTTGCTAGCTTAAAATTTTTATACGGTTCCTAAATAAGTATTTAACACTAAGTTAGCTTACCCTCATGGGACTCTTAAAAATGTGTCAAAACAACTTTTTATTCAGAATAAGCTCTCGCTTATCATAACTAGTCCAAATCTTGATTTTTAAAAATATCTTTGAAATTCAAGTAAATTAATTAAATATAGTAATAAGTTTTATACTAGATATTAATAAGTTTTATACTAGATATTCTATATATTACTTCAAACCTGTGAAAAATAGCCTTCATTATAAATAATCTGCAACGTTTCCGTTACCAGAGCACACATGAAGCTAACGGTGCGGAACCTCCAGACGGGCGACTTCGGCAACTATAGATGTATCTCGAAGAACTCCCTCGGCGAGACTGAGGGCTCTATTAGATTGTACGGTAAGTTATTATACTGTTATACATACTTATATATTTATTTAAGTTTATTAGAAACTATTAAATTTTCTAAAATATTTGCTTTTATTATTTAAGAAAAAGAATTACATTTTTCACTATAAAGAAAATACAAAAATACTTAACTTCACATTTTATCCCTAGCGGTGTAGTCAGAGAGAACGGAGTACCAAACTCTACAGTCTCTACATACCTCTTTCGCCTCGTCAACTGTCCGCAACCGCTTCATACCTGACCTCCGGAGGGTCCTCATGCTTTTTACGTGACCTTCCTCCAGTATCTTTGATATTGTGTTTTCGAAGGTCAACCGAGGTCTCCCCCAATCTGTCTTACCACTCTTACCACTTCATATTTTTACAAAAAATACATCCAAAAACTCTTTCGGCGGCGGTCTGATAGTCCAGGTGTCTCAAGTAACACTGCGTTTTGCATCTAATCGGTAACCTCTTAAGAAGGTCGCCGCTTTTCACTACTAAACCCTAAACTGGAACCACAATCGACACAGTGACAGTCGTCATACGGCAGTGACCTCATGGGCTAAGTCCACACATTTTGATAACTTTTCTTTTTCCGCCTCCACGAGATGGTCATCATGTGGGATAGCAACATCAATAATCACTGAACAGCGTACCATTCGGTCCACTTGCAATATATCAGATCTATTGGCAACAATTTAGTAGATTGATCTTAGTATACCGTAGAACAACTATTTTCAAAAACAGATTTGAGATTGTACTTATAGAGGGCACCTCTAATTTCAAAAGACCATATTGAAATATGACATATTGAAAAGCAAGTTGCTGGTGCATTATCCCGGCAACATGATTGAATATATACAAATACTCTCCATTAAATTACTTTATTAGTCTTCTAGAAGTATATTTAAAAAAAATACAAGGTTATATAGGCCTTATAATTTGAATATAAAGACAATTCAGCGTGTCCAGCCAAGCTTAAAAAGCTGTATACGAGCAGTGTGTATTTTACACGAACCATTGCCAGCTACTTTTGAGTGTTTCATAATAATAGCTGGTGCTGTATAAAAATTTCAACAATATAACTCGATCTTTATGTATATATATAACTTATACAAACAAATAATAATAATAATAACTTTATTTATTACGATTAGATTAAATCTTAACATAGGTTAGCTATACAGATTATTGATATATGGAAATTCAAAACTGGATTTTTTAACAGAATCACTTGCTCATCCAATACCTAGTGCTTGAGCACTTATCAAGGGAGATCCCATTCTTTTGTCGGTAAAGTCGAGAACTACTCTTGGCTCTTAATTCATATTTATATTTTGGATAGGATGTTACGAATACCTTTGTTAGCCGGTCGGATAATTTTTCGTATTGTTAGTTTCTTGTTCTGGTAACAAAACAAAATACTGCGTTGAGTTCCGCCATTCAACACACTATATTTCATGAGTGAAAATTTTGCAGACAGCGGAATATTTTAACTTTAAATTACAGTGAGTACCCCATATTGATGGAATGGCGAAGCTTTCGCGGTCAAAAAAATTACATCATAAACTGACGTAGAATCGGCTGGTGTACTTCAGCTACTTTCATAGTAGTCCTATGGGATTTTACTTTGGGGTAATGCAGCCGGTATTCAACCAATATTTGTCCTGCAGAATCGAGCTATTCGTGCAATCTATAACTTAGGCCCTAAAGACTCCTTAAGGCAAAAGTTTGAAGAAATTAATATATTGACAGCTGCATCTCAATATATTTTTGAACATCTTATGTATGTTACAAAAAAAACATTTTTTACCAATAACAACATAAATAAGCTGTAACAAACATATAAAAATTTCGACGTAGCTTGATGAGAACGTATGGCTTAGTGGTCAGAGCGCCTGGTCGGTTTCTAGGAGGCGCGGGTTCAATTCCCGCTGCGTTCAAATTTTTATACATTTTCTAAATAAGTATTTTTCTTTCCTAAGAGTGGAATATTACTTCAAAAATGTTAAAAAAGTATAAAATACTTATTTAGAAAACGTATTAATTATTATTTTTTGAACGTAGCGTAGCGTGGTGGTAAATAATTTGACGTTCAAAAAATTAAGTATGTAACTTCTTATTTTGAATTTGAATTTTTGAATTCGAATTTGAATTTAAGTTCCAGTGGGGACACATTGTTTTCCGCAAAGAACTGAGTAGGAAGAGACTACTGTTTACCGGATAAAGCGGGAGGCTACAAACAATTACTGAATCTTGTACGGTTTACTTTCAATGTACAGTGTTATTCTAGTTCACTAATAAGTAGTTAGTTAGCAGTTTACACTATTAAATATGTATAAGTCGAGGTAAATTAAAAAACAAAGCATTTTTTTTATATATTCTTTTACAAATATAAAATATATTTTTTTTACATAATTCTTTTTTTCGCAGAAATTCCAATGCCTTCGACATCACCGAAAGCGACTGAAATGAAAAGTAATGCCCACAAAGAAAGTGAGTATACAATGTATTTATTTATTTAAATTAATATTACTTCTTATTTATTTAAATTTTAGCAGTTATAGAGAAAGTGAAACTTTACAGCTTATCCCGCGTACAGCAGGGTAGGCAGATAGAGCCAAGTGCCTGCTCTACTATATGCGGGGTGCAGCGTGAAAGTATTCTATGTTTATTTATTGAATTTTATTTTTTTATAAACTACAGTTATCTAAGCCAGTCTTTACTAAAACAAATAGTAAAGACACCCAAAGGAAACATAAAATAACTTTAAGAATATTTGTAATTGTAATATTGTAAATTTTCCATCTTTTATCTTTATTATATTATTTTGTAAACAATATATTTTTTCTTTATTATTTTCATTGTTTTTATACGAACAATAATATATACGTATTGCCTGACTGTACTATGTATCTTAACAAAAAATAATAAAAACATACGGTCGAGTGAATTAGCAGTAAAATCTCTCTGTTTACCTTCTTGATATTATTAAAAAAACGGTAACATAATATGATGCTTAGAAACAATAACATTTTGAAAAATATTGACGTCGTCGGCTCCCAGCGGCACAGCGTCTGATTATAAACGCAACGGTTATAGGTTCGATTCCACTCGTAGGAACAAAATATTTTTATTTTCTTTTTGTATTTAGCAGAGCAATGCGCGGCGTTGAGCTGCGCCATTAGACACATAATGTCTCGCAAACTGAATGGCGGGCAGGAACTGAGTACCAAGGTTCCCTCTATGTATTTTCTTATATGTGGGATACACTTATTTATTTGTACTACAATCATGCATATGTATGTACGTATACTACATACTCGTATGTATAAATGTATCTCTGACAGATGAGTAATTAATTTTAATTTTTATCCTCGCACATGGTTCTTGACGAGGCGGCGTATATATGCGTATTTTTAATTATATTAGAAGAATTCATTGCTTTGTTCGTGACTTCTTTCATTAAAATTCACACTGACATGACATGTAAAAAAATATTTACCTTTTTATAAATAAGATTAATACAAATCACAAAAACTATGACATTTTGATATTTACATATACAAAGCCTAATTTTTCAGGGTTCCATACCTCAAAAGAAATAAACGTGACTCTTTTAGGATCTTTGTCGTCCTTCTGGTAAGCATTCCATTAAAACAGACAACACTCCTAAGTCAACTCAAGCAAAAGATTTATGCATCGTTTTAGCTGTATTTTATATGAAATTCGCCTCGTCAATTCAAAATCAAAATCTATGACTACTGCCCGTGCATCTACGATTATGAAATTTGGCGTCAAGTGAGAACTTACCTTACTTTTACTAACAGAAATAAAGGAAAAAATGTGAAAAATTAAAATGTATATTTATTTATGTTACGAAAAAAACCCAAAATTATGAAATTGATACGGAATCCTCGGAGGGCGAATCCGTCTCGCACTTGCTCGGTTTTTTATTAGAGAAGAGATATTCTGAAGCTGAAAGAAGAGAGGCTGAAATGCTTCCCCATGAAACGTGTTACGCTATTTCCGGCATACTTATATCAGTAGGCTGAGGAAAGGACACTCCGTTATATTTCGATCTATTTTCGATAAATTACATGTTTGAATTTTAATTACAATTTTTTTTTTACAAAAAAAACCGACCTCAAAAAATGATAAAAATAAATTCACTTAACATAATCTAAAACGCACTTTGATTTTGTTAATCAAAAATAATTAAAGGTTTTATAGAGATAGATAACGTGTGACTGTAAAGCCGACTGGTTGTGCTTGGCGTGATATTGAGTTATTCGTCCATTTGTCGCGCACATATCTAATGCAAATTTAACACTTATGTGATTTTCTCACAGATACCATTATCAGAAATGGTACAAATTAAACTGTGTGGTCCACGGGAACCACTAACTTTCAAATAAAAAATAAAGTTCTAATGTTACAAACATAAAAAAACAGTCGAATTGATAACCTTCTTTTCTTACAGAAGTCGGTTAAAATACAGAAAACAAGAATATTTTAAGTACAAATATGCCATCAACTGAGAATTGAATCCACACTAACAGCTAATTCTTAGCTATATCTTTATAGTGATCTAGATATAATTTATAATGCCCTTTATATTTAGAAATTAAAAAATAAATTATATTTTAGTACAACTTTACGGGCTATCCACTTTCATCTCACTTAGGCCACTGTACCTTTTAAGCTCTAATTATTTATGTATGACTTGGCGAGAACGTAACGCTGCTAACGAACGTTACAGTAATATTACTATATTATATTAATATTTATATATGATAAGTATAGATATGGCTGTTGTGGCGCAGAGGGACAAGCGAGCGACTATTAACACAACGGTTGCTGGTTTCCAATCCGACTCGAGGGAATCATTTGTTTAATATATTAATTTCCTCGCTCTAGGAGATCGGCCACTCAATACGCAATGCCTCAAGGATTCGGCGAAAAGTGGGGAACGGAAGTGTTAGTGAGGAACGAAATGTCTTAACACCATGTTCCCCAGTTTTCTCTATTTACACTGTTATGTCCGGCATACAGTAACATATTAGATTGAAGCTATAAAAAATGTAATAAAATACTTGATACTAATAATGAAATAGTTTTTTATTTATACTTATATTTTTATATATATATTTTTATGGAAAGACTACCCTCTCTACCCTGATTTATTCTATTCTAGCACATAGCAGGTCTTTCCAACCAAATTTAATACATTGCAACGAGAATGGTCACTTAAAACTCAACGCTGCATTTTGTCTACCCATCCCAAATGGAAACATTTAATAATAAAAAAAAAACAATAAAAGTACGTACGTATAAAAGTAAAACGTACACTTGAACATATAATAAATTATATATACGTAAAAAGTTACCAGTTTTCTTTTCGTTGTATCCCGCAGATAGCAGGGTAGGCAGAGGGTAAAGACTTGACTTGACATAGTGTAAAGACTTGACTGTGTAAGACACTGTGTTTCCCGCTTTCTGCCGAATTATGGAATCATTGCGTATAGAATGGCGGAATTTCACGCCGCACTTCGCCTTAATACCAGAGCAAAGAAATTAAAATAGTAAATAATACGCGTCGCGTTTACAGTCACACGCCTTTGCCCCTACTCTCGACTGGCCCCACGTACCACATACCTACTTGATAAATAATTTTACAATTGTCTTGTTTTTAATATAAATATTCTTAATTTTAATAAAAAAATAATAATATTACTATTAATATACTTCGCTGAAAATAAAACTTTAGTGGTATATGAATATCCTCTATAAAATGTTACCACAACGTTCGAAGACGAACTTCGCTGATTCGCCAATAGAGGCTGAACCGGGCCGCGCTTACAATGCAATGTACACACACTTAAGAACAGCTGACTCTAATTGCAGCGTCTTGCGTCGTTATAAAAATGTATGGAACAATTTTTTTTGTAAAAATACACATTTTTTTTAAACTCTAACCTAGTGTCAAGACACTTTTTTTCCGTCTCCAATATCATCCATTCAATCAATCCATACAATTTCATTTTTCTATGAGAGCGCTCCAACAAGGTAAACCGATATAATTATTAAATACAATCACAAAACAGCTATTTCGTTTATTACATGATTTTATTCAATTACTCTATCTGGCATTAGGGTTATTTAGACGAATAATTACAAAGCAATAGTGCAAATTAAGCCTAATGCATAATACTATAATGGTTATCATGTTGCAATTTAACAATACGGTATTGTGTTTAGTTTCACGCAGTATTTCACAAATAGCAGAGTAGGCAGTTGAAACTAGGGAACCTAATGTTAAGATTCCGTTCTCATTAAAAAAAGTCCGTTTTGTTGAGTGACGGAATTTAACGCTGCGCTCTGTCTCGTTACCAGAGCGAGGAAAGAAAAAGGTAAAATGATTAATTTCCTCGAGTGGGAAACAAACCCACAACTAGCCGCGTTTTCATCTTCCTGTTATGACCTGCACTATAATGTAGATCCTGTTTTAGTAATTAAGTTACAAAGCCGCAAGTGCAAGTTAGTTCTTAATGTGATCCTAAGTGAGATACCAATTCTTAACCATTGCCCTATCAGTGCCAAGGATGCAATTTCTGAAAATATTAATTTTTAATTTCTTCATAGTAATTAATTATCTTGTGTTAGTCTTACAAAGTTTTTGGTGGAAGAAGCATAGTTTAATGTAATACAGCGTTAAGACTAAAGACATTTAGATCTAAAGGCTTGGCTACTCACTTCAATGATCGTAGATTATAATTGAAAATGATCTTAGTTTTCAATTCTGTTTTAAAGTTAAAGTTATGTTTAATTAGTTATATTTTATTGACTGACTCATTAAAATATTATAAGTGACATAGTTACAATTAATAGATTAGCTAAATCAAAGGGGAGTTGATTTAAATTTAAGAAAGATGTTTGTACCTTCAAATAACAAACTACAAATATAAACTTGTAACTTCTTTTCTGTGGTATGCCAATAAACTTCTAATTTAAAGAGTAAGTTCTTTTACTAAATTTTATAATTTTATACCAAAAGGAAGTACTTCGTAGGTTTTTATTACGCGGCTAATTTCATACAATATACGGCAAAATCGAAACAGGCGATCGTGCTTTTGATGTCATTCATTAAGATATTATTTATTTTCTGAACTCCAAAGGACTAACAATAAAAAAATTACTACTATATCCATGTTTTCTTAAAATAATTTTATATAGACTAATTAATTTTTAAAGAAAGATCAATTTCAAAATCATAATATCGGTCTTATAATCGATTTTTGCTAACATCATATTACCTTGTGATCACAGCGATACTGCGCCGGAACGTAACCGAGAACGTGCGACTGAGGGAACTCATAGCATTTTTCTCAATAATTTCAAATTTTAATTAACTTTTAATTTATTATAACAATTTTAGATGCCTGTTATTGATAGTTTCGTGTAAAAAAGAATGATAAATCGCCCTTGCGTTCGCAGCGACGCTCCGCGCGAACGTGTCGCGCGCGACCGAGCGGCCGAGCGTGGTGCGCGCGCAGCTGGACCGCGCGCCCGACCGCGCGCACGTGTACCGCGCGCCGCACCCGCACCACGCCTCAGGTACGCTACTACCTATTCATTTCACTTTTACTGGCTGTGTTTATGTATATATTTGGCTAACTTATTAAATCTGACAGTACGCGCACTATTTTGTTAGACCTGTAGAAAATTGTATAATATATTCGTAAAGCACGTAGAACTTAATTTATTTTTTTATAATATAATCTAATTTTTTTTTATTAATAATCAGTAAAAAAATGGTATTTTTAAACTTGTTAGACAGTGGAAAGATTTTATTACTTATGTAGAATATCAAATATACAGAGAATAATACTTATCTGTAGCATACCTATATATATGTATGTATATAATACATGATATTTATGTAATATCTAGCTTAAACTTCGCAGTATCAGACAACGCACTTATTTTGTTAGAGCACTAATTAAAACAAAGTATACTACTTGCTTGGAAAAGTGAAACATCTGCACAAAAAGTACCTCTTCATGTCACCGACTCACTCCCATGACATGTGCATGTCATGTAGTACTCATTGCATCATTAGAATGCGAGTTGCAGACATTGTGTATTGTTGCCGGAAATAAGTTAGCGGTGTCTTAACTGTATTGAGCACGCGGCTACACGTTTGAACTGTGCTGGTACCGACGGGTAATACGGCAGCTAAACGTGGCTATTACGGAAGAAGAATTAATAAAGATGAATACTGTAGGGTTCCGGTCTGTTCGTAGGATATGCAGAATCAGTTTAGAATGAACAATGAAGACATACATAGAATAGCAGATACAAACGAGGATATCACGGTGAAGTTAAAGTTAAAGTTGTAAAGAACTTGCAAAAAAGATTTATGAAAACAGAGTGATTGGTAAGATAAGCAAAAAGAGACTTAGGTTGATCTACGAAAATACAGTATCGATTATGCTGAACGAAGGTTACGTAAAAGAAATTAGGACACTCCGCTGGGTATAGCATATTTGAACCTGATCACATTTTTATTCTTTAGACACACAGTGATAAATTATTCCAACTTAAATTTTATGGAAACTACAAAGAATGCAACGTCACATTTTGCTTAACCAAAACTGAAAGTCGAAAACTCAAATAATATCAAGAGAACCCAAACTATTATAATCAGAAATTATCTATGTTTACCACACTTCAATAAAAACAATGAGAACAATACAAGCACGATACAAATACAACAAAACAAATAATAAAAGTTTAAAAAAATCTATAACATGCAACTTTAAACAAACGTACGGGTACTACAGGCGCGTTGCCAATTACCAAAGGTACAGGAAACAACCTTTTACATTCTCAATCCCATAGCCGAAGTTAAACCTCGATCCGTAAGGGCTTCGCCGCTTTGTATTCCTTGTAACAATATACTGCATTATTAACAGCATCTTCCCCTTGCCGTGTAAAAAATGAACGCGTTGAAAAACCCAACACCTCAACGCTACTAGATAGGCCGGAAGGAATAATATTATGTTTGTAAGAAATGCCTTATAAGGATATAAATTCATCTTTGTGAAAAAAAGACGTACTAATTACGTACGTAATTATTCATTTTTATTTTATTTTCATTGTGTGTTGTTCATCAGTATCACCAATATTTATTCCAAATGTACAAACTTAATGCCCTAGCTTGCAGAAAATTTAACATAACATATTTGGGAAAAAAATATTGTCCTTTTTTATTTTGATGTAGAAATCATTATGCAATATAGATGACAAGACAAAAAAAAAACATCCTAACTTCTAATAAAGAGCTTAAAATGCATTTTGTTCCCCCTCAGCAATAGACGACTGTCATCTGAGAAACATGGAACAAAACAGGTTCGGTTGAGAGACGTTCCATATGATCTAGGCATGCGGTGAGGCCGGGTCGCTTTCCTACCGCCAAATACAGATTAAACATTCAACGAGTTCGCATACACACTTAACCCTCATAAATATTCAGTCGAGACCGCGTACAATCAATTCTTTCAGTTCCCAAGCTTGAGGAAAAAATGTTTGAACAACCAAATAATATGATATCAAATAGAGTAACGTCTTTGAATAAAATATAAGGGGGCTCCATTGTTGAAATTAACTATACCCGAGATGTCTATTTTGTAGACTGTATGAAACTAGTTTTTTGTTATAATAAAGTAAAACTATTATTAAAATCTTGTATACTATATTTAAATGAAATAAACTGACAAAGTTTAATAAATAATATTATCTCAACCAATTCAGAAAGAATTCTGAAAAATATAACTTTATCAAGTTAAAATATAACATTTCTCTTTTAGTAAATATCTAAATTCGAAAATGCGGTCCTTTCTTGGTTTTCCGCACGCTTAAATGCACAAAGCGTTACTTTTGTATTTTATTTCATGTTTCGTTGCTCAGACTCATTTACCTTTCTGACTTTTTGTTTTCCTTTGGCTTTCGCCTTTTGACTTTTATTTTGTTTTCATTTTTACACCTTTTTAGGAATTGTTCAATTATTTCAAGTTATGTTTTAATTATTTAACGTTGACAATCGTATATTTTATATAGAGCATTATGAGCCGTATGTTTAATTGTAATCGAATATGCATTACATCTACTGTATCTAACAACACTAAAGATGACTAATTACCCCAGAGTTAATCCAGACCTTTGTTACTTTTTGAAGCCTTTAGTTTCTGTGCGCATACACCCTAAACTGGTAAGTACTATCAGGAAATATGGCTCTCGGGTGGTGGTTACTTCGGCTGTTATTAGGTAACTAAGATGCAAAAAATATTACTTAACTATAAGTCTCAATTTTTTTTTTATTTACTTAGCAATTATTTTAGAAATAACATTGTCCATTGCCATATCCATATTCCCTAATAGTACTTACCGGTGTTTGGAGTATGCGCACCAAAACTTTCCTGTTTTATAAAATAACGACGGTCTGATTACAATTGGCTCTCTCTCTCTCTCTCCCTAAAAATTTAATTTAAAAAATATGTTGTTCGATAAAGTGAAACCTTGAGTTCAAAGTATATACGATAGTTCAGAGTATATATAGTAATAGTTTTTTTTTAATATAGAAGATGCATGGAGATAAATTAAAATAATAATGATATAAGTATTTCAAAATCTTTTCTTTTGTTTCAGGCACAAGATCTCTCCAATGCTGGCGTCAATCATTTCTGGCTATAGTAGTATTAGTTCACATAGATTTCTTATCGGACCTGTTCATTTGTTTCTGAACGTCTAACAAATTGTAATAATTATTTGCAGATAACAGTTCAAAATTTACAGGTTATTTAAATAATAACATATCATAAACATATGTAACAACATCATATCCTTCGTTAAGAATGAGAGTGAGAATTAAATATTTTAAAGCCCTGGTCAAAGTAAAATACGATAGCTCGTAAGTCTCCAACTTGAACTTCCATATTTTCTTCCTTATTGTTAATGTTTTAGATGAATTATTTTGTATGATTACTATTTACAAGTTTTTAATGTATATTTGTTGTATAGGTTTTTCATAATCTTTTAATAAGTTTGCTTTAACATGATAAATCTAGTGAATATACCACTAATCTTCCCACTCATAGAGAATTTTAGGGACGATACACTATATCTATCTCGGATGTGCGACGGAACCCTACGCCGCACAATATCGAATAAAATCAAGGAAATCGAGACATTTGTAAATGATCTCGAGAGAAAATCGAACTTACAATCCTCATAGACAAATAAATATTTACCATACTGTTTATATTAAAATTAATTTCATAGTTTTAAGCTCCATATTATTTATGATTCGGGCCCCAAATTTACATTTTACACCCGATGTACCTACTGTATTCTGTTTCAGAGGGTAGAATAGATGAACTTATATTGTACTATTGTGACGCCACGCTTCGCATAATATTGTCGTTCTGAAGTGCCAAAACTTTTTAACTGTCAATTTATAAATTTACTTGAGTATTATTCGTTTTGATCACTTCACCCAATGACATTAAAATCCATTTGAATTTAAAATATTCAAAATGTTTAGTAAAATTGTTTGGTTTACTTAAATTGTTATCGTCTTTTAGGCGAGTGTTCGCAAAAACACAGTGAGGTGGACTTGTTAATTCTTTCACCGTAAATTTGAAGTTAAATATGAGTGGCAGGTCTGAATGTGGCATAAGGATAAATTGTAAAATACAAATATTTTTAAAAGATTTCGAAAATTTGATATTATAACGGATATGACAACCGCGACATTATTTTTTTTCATTTGAGTTAATTTAAAGTTATAATTTAAATGCTCTGGTAACGAGACAAAGCGCCGTATTGAGTTCCGCCACTCATGACTGACGTGTGCGGAAACAGGAAGACCACAGGAATGAACCACTCCATCGTAAGCCTCAATCAACTTGCCACTCTGTATATACAATTAGAAGGCTAGAGACAGCACTTGTAGTAAATAATAACCCAGCTTGCCCTTCACGCTTCTATGTAAATATATATCTAAACAATTATTGCACATAAGATTACCTACATTCTAACAAAAAATGTTTATTATGAAAATTGTTAGCCTAAATAGATTATATATCTATGAATGAATGTATAAAATATATCTTTTATTATGAATAAGAGATACGGTTAGAATAAATTTACCTTTACAAAACCTTTATTGTACAGATCATTGTGCGATTTTGATGATGTAAATAAGTATGAAAAATAAATTAGTATAAAATTATTTTGTTGTTTTATTTACGGATTTCTTTTAAATTTTCTTTCTTCTACATTTAATACACTCTAATTATACCTCAAAGAAAAACGTTATAATTATATACAATTAGTAAAACAAATCTTGTTCGATCTCCACTATGGGGAAATATTATAAAAAATATTTTCAACACAATGTCTCGAAAATTGGGCGGAGAGTGAGGATATAGCGTATCTTAGCACTAGTCTTCCTCTGCCAATCCTGCTTTGACGTCAGATTCTAGGTCATAAGACTTCTTAGCACACTTAAAAGGATGAAAACAGAGTGATTTGTTAAATTCTCTCTTTCTGTCTACACTGCTAAGAATTGTTTAGTATTTTAGATAGTTCATAACTTATACACTAACCACCGAGGATGTTAAAGACCGTACAAAGTGGTGTAGTTTGAGCAAGAAGGTAGACCCTGGCAACATACGAAACGCCGGGATTAATGCCAACAAGAAGAAGAAATATCTTTCTTCTTCTTTGTTATATTACTTATATAAAAACAAGGTTACATTTAAATACAAAGGAATTATATTAATATCCATAAGAGAAAAATGCATTATCATTTATATGTTTAGTAAGATACATGTAAAGTTTTATCACTGGCCACTATAACATTTCACGACTGCATTTAGTTGTATTTGTCAATCTCATTTAGTGAAGGCAGTGTATTGACACTGAGTTGAGAGTGAGTCGCTATCTACCCTTCGGTTAATTGAAAATTGAGTATTCGTCATTCTACTAAAATAAATAGCGCATTATATTTCACCTTTTAACAATTTTTGTCTCGATTTTTTGCGAAAAAGGAAAAAGACCTATGTAGAAATACTCTACAACAGTCAATATGGTAAGATGGGCAAATGCATTACAAGTTTGCTCGATTGTAACAATAATAATAATTGTAAAAGCGACATACAACCCAAACATACGCCATGGAAACAATACAGGTATAAAGAAAAGCAACGCATACAACGTATACAAACGTACATTTAAAAATATTGCCAAAACCGAACGTGAAAAAACGACACTGTTCACTGTATATCGAAATAAGTCAGAACAAACGAAATGCTAGAACAAATAAAATTCCCGTTAAAAGTGTAAGTAAACATTTGAAATAGTGGTGGAAATGTTTATCAGAGCTCGATGTAAGCCTCCATAAATAATTATAAAGCTTCCTGTTTCGCGGCCATTTAAAGGCTATTTATTCTTTCAGTTTTATCGGATATTCTTTTGAGAAAATTCGTTAGCGCCGCACTGGAACTGAATTTCGATTAGAAAAAGACAAAGGAGCCTGCGAAGGAAATCAATTAAAGCCCATTGATTCAGGAGAGCCGATAACGTCTGTCAGTGAGTGAAAATGGCCACTTGATAAAAGCTTGCCCTATCGAAGATCTATTTTTAATTATTTCAAACGACGCGACGCGACAGTGTCCCCTTTCTTACAATATTGAGTTACTTCATGTTTTTCATTTCGTATCTGATATATTAGTTTTTTCAATGATGGCTAGCCAATAATTTAATATAGTAGAACTCTTTGGCTCTATGTTTAAAACTGAATTTGTTCCCATATAAGGACACATATACATTACTTAATTAAACTCTAGTTAAAATAACTGCACTATAAAAACACACATGCGCACACGCTTGCACTTAACACACGAACACATATACACAACAATCACAAACACACAGATACACACACACACACGCATATAGTTCACATGCACGCACACGCACAACCTACACATCCTTTGTGTAAAATTAGAAGTTACAATCATAACAACTTTACGAAAGTCACCGCGGGTAAATTTGGGATGCATTATGTATTTTATAGATTAGAATCTTCTGAACTAAAATCGGAAATAGGACGACGGTATACAATGACAACAGATAACCACATGAATAATAATGTCCACAAAACTAATTGCAAAATGCTTTGTCAATCATTATCACTGATGATTGGTATAGATCATTCTGGTCGATGAGAATCTTCCCTATAGATAAGGCAAATCAGATATCAATGTAAAATAACGATATCGATCCCTCGAATATATGAATAAAAAACGTTTGCTGATTGGTTAATTATTATCAACATATTTGTATTGAGTGTATTGGAAGTCCAAATTGGGTGACTATTGTTGTTTTCTAGCTTGTGTTGGCTTTGGATAAATTTAATTTTGATATAGAATTTATATTTGTTTTAAATATTTATAAAAAGTAAATTTTGTAAGAATATAATGGGTATAGTATAGGTATATTCTTAGAGTATTGTCTCCGATATAAGCAAGCAGATTCGTAAAAATAAATAAAAACATTAATTCAACATAATCAAACTCCCTTTTAAATATCGCCAGTTCCACCAGGTCTTGGCGCGTTACCAACTTTCACGTCAGTATGTTTGTGTGGAGCTAAGTATCTCAAATATTTATATTATAAAAGCCTAACGCGAGCCGAGAGACGAGAGAGGAGAGACGAGAGAGGAGAGACGAGAGAGGAGACGATCCCTATTTTATCTTCACCTAATTCTTGATTCAAATTAAATTTCCTCCCATTAGGTAAACTAATATTTGACACTTCGGAAATTGTAACCTCGATAACAAGTTGGAATTAATGCTCAACTCAATTTACTTTTACCAATAAAGAAATTTCGTGATGAGTTTCTTGAGAGATCCCCCAATTGTTTGTTTTGTCGTATCGTGTCGTATCGTGTTCTGGTGGCTGCGTTGTTAACCAATTTTAGAATTCTTCTATCTTCCAGATGTTGAATGATTGTTTTTATTTTGTTTTTCTTACTTTACTTGATAATATGAATGTTTAAAAAAATTATATATTTAATATTATCAAGTATTACGATCTACATGTAGAGTACCTATAGGTAGTGGTTTGAGGCCCGCTACGTTAATATTTTTATACGTTTTCAAAAAAAAAGTATTTTTAATACTTATCGACATTTTGCGTAAGAGCTGGAAATAATTTTAGTAAAATACTGATTATTTACATCCTTCTCTATTTTCCCTCCAATTAAAAAGTAATACTGTGACGTTTTCTTAATAAATATACAAGTTTTTAAAATTAGTTTTTTTAAACAGAAAAAAAATGGTTTAATACTTCTATTCAGTCAACTACACCACCAAGGTATTAACAACCAACATTTAGGATTAATTCATATTTAAAAATAGTCATCAAACGTAATGTACCTATTCTTGAAAAGAAAAACAACGCATAAAACTGTCAGGTAGTGTCATAAACAATATTATGCGGAAACCTAACGCAATTTCACACGAGGGTATTATAAACTCACACGTATTTGATATTTTGTACTGTTGTAACTCACGTCATGCTGGCGCGGTGGGACAGTGTATTTCGGTTTATTCACATACATATATGATTATTGGTTCGATTCCCACTCCGGCAAAAGACAATATTTTTGTTATTTCTTTCGTGTAATAAAAAAATTGCCTATGGATTCCACTAATAGAATCGCAATTTCTGAATTGTTTCAATAATTAATTTTGTCACTTTTTAAGGACTTAGCCTAGTTTTAGAGTAAATATTTAAAATTGTTCAGTGTTATAAAAAATAACAATATAGAGAAAATGTTATCAGATTTTAAATAAAAAAAACACTAAACTCTACCTAGTTCCTGTTTACTTCGGTAGTTAAGTAAATAGTATAGTAAATAAGAAAGTTGTGTGAAACTGTAAATAAAATATGTACGCGCAATTTTTGGAAGCATCGCGTGACTGGCGTAAATTAACACCGCACTGTGCCTCGACAAAAGAGCGAATAAATGAAAATATAAATTTGAATAAATGTTTCGTTTTCTCGAGTGGGGATTGAACCCACCACTAGCCGCCACCCTTGCGCCACGACTGGCATAAAATGCGTCATTTACCACAAAAATACTAACATAGGCTTTAAACAGCTATAAGTCGTCCAGTTCCGCAGTAAATTTGGCACAGACATCGAAAGCAAGACCGCATCTCCAGTACAAGTTTAATTGACAGGAGCTACCGCAGACCTTCTCTGCGAATAGTTCCGACTGCAGCGCGCTACTAAATGTTTTATTGTTATGTCAAACTCTAATTAATTATGGATGGAGTGCTATGATCCGAGCGTATGACATATATATAGAACGACACATAAATAACGAATAATAAGTACTTTGATTTTCACAATTAGTATACATTTTATAGTAGAGTAAGTAGAGGGAACCTAGAGTAGAGGGAACACTTCGTTCTTTATTTTCCGTTCAATTTTTAAGATATTGCGTGTTGAGTAAAAGTGGAAATGAAAATATTTCATCCAAATATTTAAAAGAATAATAACTAATAAATCTACGTATCATTTTACCACTACGTTTAATATTATAAATTAAGCCTACTTTCAAATCTTTTACATAGAAAATTGGAATTTAAAACTATAAGAACTTCAAATTCATGATACTAAAATGCCTTTACTCTTTATCTCATCATCGATTTTCAAACTTAATATGCCTCGAGCTGGGTTTAAAATTGAGGCACTATTTTATTTTAAAAAGCTTCCTGATATCGTTGAACAGATTAAAATATATACCTATCACCAGTAATTTATGCTCAAAAAATTTGTTCCGCGTGTGGCAGAGAATTCACGACATAGAGTATCGAGTGTCAAAATTCAACGCCGTTCTTTTTTTTCCAGATTAATATTTCATACATCCGAGTAGAGATCGAACCTACAACCATCGTGTATCGCGCTGACGTAGACGTTGTCTCACTGCGCATCGACTCAATGGCTTATAACTTTTTCTAATATAACATTTCTCGTTTGCTCAATCTATTTTCCACACTTTCTTGAGGTAAAAAAAGAGACAAAGAGAATATAATAAGAAAGAAGGATAAGAAATGATTCTTGAAAGTTACTGAAAAACCAGCCAAACCCATTGAAAAATTAAGTCGAAATTTGACATGCGGATTCCTTAGAGAGTACATTTTTAAGTCTTATGACAAGTTTTTTGTAATTTCTACGGGAACAAAAAAAAGAGTTTTACGTTTTACAATTCATGCAAAAAAATTTACGTGTTCCGGCTTAAGGCGGAGACCAGAGTGTGTTATACAGCTATAAATCATAAAAGCAAAAACATTAAAGATTATTACTATAACAGAAGAAGAGGTTGTGGCGCAGGGGCAAAGGCGTGCGACTGTGACGTAACGGGTTCGATATCCACTCGAGGAAATGAATTATATAATAACATATTTTTATTAGTATTTTCATTTCTTCGCTTCATTATGAAAATCATCATTGAATTTCATCACTCAACACGCAATGCCTCGAATATTCGGCGGAAAGTAGAGAACAGAGTGTAAAAACTAGATTCCCTCTGCGTACTCTGGTACACGTGGGATACAACGTGAAGCTGAAAAAATAAATACATAAGAAAATTTTATACAAACCATCTATAAGCTGTTGAATTTTTACAAAGAACAATTTAGAGAGATCAAGTATGGTCAGTAAAGAAAATTCATAATATGACCGTCCATTCCACACAAATTGGAAAGCATCGATGCGAGCGAATACATAAGAACCTACTTTACTACCTTTGTTTTATGGTTGGATTTACACTGAAAAACTATTTACAAAACTTTTTTAATAATATAACGTAAATTTAGACCTTAAGGATTATATATTTTGGGATCAAATTTCTATATTTTAAATTTGTTAGCATTCGGCGGTGTACTCTAGAGGCGGATGGTCGGAGCCCGTCGACACTTGTAAAATTTCACGCGCAGTTACCCGATATCTATCTGAGATATAATATGAGATAAGGAAGACCATCCGGTTTCAAGTGTCATATTCTTAGGGCACATTCGTCACGCCTACACACAACGTGTATGAGGTAGGTATATGTACCTATCTCGTCTCATAAGGTTTCTGATCACGTGGAGGGTGATCCTTAATATAAATATATATTTTAAATCGAATATTTTGAAGTCGTCGTGGTAGAGTAGGCAGCGTATAACTGTAAACGTGGTGACTGTAAGTTCGATTTATATTTGGATAAATAAATTAGTATATATTAGTATATATTAGCGGAAATTGCGGAGTAGAGTGTCTGTCTGTCGGAATACTAGGTTCCCTCTGCGTATCCTGTCATATGCGGGATGAATAGACTATGTTGCGTGAAGCTGAAAAAAAATTCATTTCCCCGCCTTAGTGAAGTTAGAAATCGATCTCACAACCGTCCTGTTAACATACAGATACACACCCACTAGGCTACGATGTATAATAAATAATTTAGTGACGCTTAAAAATAACAGAATATCGAAAATATTTGAAGAACACTTAAACGTAGAGAGCGGCAAATAATTATAATTATTAAATTAAGCATTTCAATTTCAGCACTCACGCTTGAGCTTGTGTGAGATGTGCTACGGAAATAAATTGTTATAAATGAAAATGTTTAACGTTCGTGTAGTCACCTTAGTGAAAGGGCGGAAACAATCGAAAAATATTTTACGCAGACAGTGTAACAGTATATACCTTGAGTATAAGTAAAAAAATAAATAAAATAAAATATACATGGCAATGCACATAAATAACATAGTTAATTATGAATAATACAAACTATATATTTTGAATAAAATATTAATCGAGACGAGTTCGTGTATTGTCGTCCCGAGTGTCGCGACCGTCGTTCCGTATATATAGGTGGTGGTTATGCTCGGAAGGCAGCGGTCGAGTCGAACTATTAAGTACTACGGTACAAACAAATATGATGCACATAAAGACTCGTACCAAATGTATAATAAATATAATGTGATAATTCGAAGCCTATGATGGCACGATCTTTTAGGATCGAATTTCTTATAAAGGCAATATATGTGTAGGAGCGACACATATTGTGGATCTTTGATCCTTATTATAATATTGAATGTTGCTTGACGTCGCGAAGGCTGACGTGATGGGCTTATGCGAACTGTTATAGCGACATTAACTATGTCGTGGCTGATGCCGTCTCGCAGTACGCTCGCGGTACGTAAGCTATGCTTGTATGGTGTTGGTCGTTGACATTTTATATAACACTTCTAAGACTTGGTATACGACTAGTAGGTGTGTGGTGCTGTTATGTCCCAGCTCCGGTGTATGTAGTAGTGTCCGCCTGTCTCATACGGGTGTGTGGTGCTATTTTATGTCCTGGAACTCTGGTGTAT